>PISW01014894.1:0-19134 GCA_004023785.1 Mungos mungo | reverse complement strand
TTTTAATGTTTATTTATTTCTGAGAGAGACAGAGCATGAGCAGGGAAGGGGCACAGAGAGGGAGACACAGAACCCAAAGCAGGTTTCCAGGCTCTGAGCTGTCAGCCCCGAACTGAATGGGGGGCTTGAACCCAGAGACCACGAAATCACCACCTGAGTCAAAGTTGGACCCTTACATGACTAAGACACCCAGGCACCCAGTATATTTGTTTTAAAAACTGAATCAATGAGTATTCAAGGTATTACATGCGGTTAGCTTTTTTGTAGTATGATATTCCTTCACATCTTGAAACAGTAAGAGAAAGCTGGGCTACTTTAACTTTAGCTAGTTCTCCTAGAATATTTTAAGACAAAAAACATACAGTATTTATTTACTACTCCTCTTGAAGATTCAAGCACAGTGTCCTTAGAGAAAAAAAAAAAAAAAGAAAAGAAAAACGTAGAGAAACACTGATTCACAGAGTCTATATAGTATCATAAGAACAATATTTGATTCCGAAAACTCTGGAGTAGTAGTTTCAAAAATATTATATTGTCAATGTAGCGTGTATGTTCTTTTATCATCTGACTTCAGGTTCCATTGGTTCAGATTACAGTGCAACTGGCTGCTTTCTCTATGCTCTTGGGAAAAAAAACAGTGACCCAAACTGAAACAGAACAAAACAAAAAACAAAAAAGACTGTATCATCTTTGATTTCTACCTGTGTTCTAACCCTTTTTCTCAATCATGGGAGTTTTCCTCTCCTTTGTTCCTGGTATATTTAGATTGTAAATAATACTTTTTGAATTTAAACCTCCTGTGTAGTGGTGGGTTTTCTGGCTCATTCAAAATTTTTAAAAATTTTGACAGTCACTAAAATATAGAGAGCACATTTTGATAGACAGACTTTGTTATGACACACGAAGGGATATCATTAGCCAATTTGCCTTTACGTTGCAGTTCTTAGAAGCTTGTTATTAAAATAAAATAATAGTTTTTGAAAAAAGTTACAATAGCACATCTATTGAGCATATGTCAAATATTTTATTTCACAAATCAATGAAGGAAGCAGTGAGATGACAAAGCTGCTACAAAAAAGGGTACACGAGACTAAAATGTATAGTCTGTGAAAGAAAATAAAAAGCTGAAATAAGTCATCTATTGTAGGTTCAGAATTGATTAATGCTCTAAAGGCAACAAAACCATAATCTTTTTTTTTTCTTACCATGTAGAAACATCTGCATCTCTATTTGTCAACATTTATTTGCAATTTATCAATCTTCTACGAGTTCAAATCCAACTTTACAAAATTGGGCTTCAAGAACAGTAAATAGTGAGACATACAAAGTTACATATTCTTAGGGCACCTGATGGGGATGTTAGGCTGTAAAGCATGTTCTTGTAAGATACTGATAACCACACAGAATCTTTTTGCATTGTTTCTGTTTTCAATATTTTTAATAACATATAAATTAAATGGATATATGCGTAATACAAAAAGGGATCCTATTCTCATCTTTGACATAAGGAGTATTTAATATTTTATTCAAATTTTTGAATCTAAGAGAGAAATACAACTGATTAAAAAAAGGTTCAGAATCTATAAAATTATATCTCTCTCTAATCTAATAAATATTTTCCAATGGTTTATTAGTTTTCAATTATCTGAAAGGATAAAATATAGACATGATAGAACATTTGAAAATTTTTTATTTTGTTTTAAAATCATAAAATATTTTATATACCATAGTATCTATTTATTATTCCATGACATAATATAAAAATAACAAGATTATATTATGTATTACATAATATAATAGAAAAATAATAACAACAAAACCCAAATATATAATATAGTTTAATTATAGAATAGAATTACTAGTATCATTAAAATTCCTTGTGTATTTTTTCAAATAAACCAGTCTCATCTTCAGTTAACTATGAACTTGAATTTTGTTTTTTATAATGCTTTTCTTTTTTATAGCATTAATAAAATGTTAGAATGCATATATATGAATTATATAAAACAAATAATATATAATATAAATATATATTTTTCCCAATATGGCATGTTTTGCACACAGTATAAGTGCTATCAGACTGTAGATATTATTCTGACCTGTTTCTTTTCATTCAAAATTATCTTTTTTTTTTAATATTTATTTATTTTTGAGAGAGAGAGAGAGAGACAGAGCATGAGTGCAGGAGGAGCAGAGACAGAGAGGGAGACACAGAATTTGAAGCAGGTTAGGCTCTGAACTGTCAGCACAGAGCCTGACACAGGACTTGAACCCACGAGCCATGAGATCATGACCTGGGCAGAAGTCAGATGCTTAACTGACTGAGCCAGCCAGGTGGCCCTCACATGTATCTTTTTAAGATGAACCATGTTAAGCTCTTTAACTAATGTTAATTCATTTTCATTTGGGCTTTTGCTAGTTTTTAGCTGTAACAAACAATGAAAACCCAGTCATATACCTATCTTCTTGTATAGTTCCTTGAAAGCATACATTCTAGTAGATACATGGGGCCCAATGTTTCATGTATCTTCAATGTTGTTAGACAATTTGCAGGTCTTTTTCTAATGGCTTACACCAACTTACACACCCACAAAAGGAAATCCTCTTGTACCACATTCTCAACACAGTTTATTGTCAGAGTTTTTAACCTTGTCAATTTGGTGGGTAGAGAATCAGAACGATGTTTTAAATTTCTGTTTCTCCAAATATAAAGGTTGTATACAAATTTATGCATTTGCTTTCATTTATGCTTCATCTTTTGTTGAAGATTCTTTTTTCTTTTTTTTAAATGTTTAATTTTTATTTTGAGAGAGAGAGACAGAGAATGTCAGTGGAAGAGGGACAGAGAGAAAGAGAGGAGAGAGAGAGAGAGAGAGAGAGAGAGAATCTGAGGCAGGTTTCAGGTTCTGAGCTGTCAGCACAGAGCCAGACTCACGCTCAAACCCAGGAACCAAGAGATCATGACCCCAACTGCAGCCCAGGCACACCAAGTTTTTTACTTTTTTTTTTTTTAACTCTTTTGGTCATTTTTTCATTTTTTTAACATTTTTTTCCAAAAAAGTTTTTATTTATTAATCTTGAGAGAGAGAGAGAGAGAGAGAGAGAGAGAGAGAGAGAGTAGGCAAGAGGAAGAAAGAAAATCCCAAGCATGTTTAGCTCAGCTCAGAGACTGAGCTGGGGCTGGATCCCATGACCATGAGCTCATGACCTGACTGAGCCACCCAGGTACCCTTCTATGTTTTTAATTTTTAAATTATTTAATGGTAGGGATTGTGAATGTTGTCTGCTACTATTTTTTGTTGTTGGTGGTGGTTATATGTGTCTTTATACAAAAATAGTGTCTTATACTATTTCTTTAATAATATAATATGATGATCGGAAACATTCTATTTTAAAACAATTTCAAATTTACAGAAAAGTTATAAGGATAACACAGTAAACTTTGTACATTTATCTAATTTTCCTTTAGCACCGTCTATATAAATACACATGTTATTATTAGTGATACTGTTGCTGAAATGTTTGCTGTTGCAAAGCTACATAATGTATCACCCTGGAGATCATCATTCACATAGGTCACAGTGAAAATGGTGCTTTTTCTAGATGTAAAGTGCAGCGTTGCTGAGTATGTTAAATTCCCTTCCCATGTAACGTTCTTGTCTAGATTAGTAACTGCTTATTTTGGTAAACAGAAAAACATGATCTGATGCAAAGCAGCATGTAACCTAATGGGACAGCCTAATTCTTACTGAAATGACATCAGCTAAAAATGAGTTATCATACATGGTTATCATACAGCTAGCGTATTTTGCTCCCAAGAGTTGGAAATTAAATATTCCAACAATCTTTGTCTTGGAGGAATTGCATCTGAGCTCTACTACATGAACATGGTAGGAGTATTTCATTCAAGTTCCTACCTCTTCATTCTCCGGCCTACTTTCCACCTAAATGTGTCCCTGATAGCCTATTTTGGTGGAAGGAAACCCCAGGAAGCACATGAAGCTATTTGAGAAATGTGGCTATTGTTTTATTCCTAGAGGTACCATTGTTCAATGTTAGCATGCTGTCCCCAGAGCTGAATGAACTGCTTCAGGGTATAACTGACTAAAATAGTTTATAACTTTATAAAGACCTGTTGTTGAAGGTTTGCTCATATTTTATCTTTGAATTGATTTTTCCCCTTCTTATTTGCAATGAAAAAATTATCTCACATTTCTTCGATACCAAATTATTGCATATCTGTGGAAGTTTTATACGTCAAGTAGAATAGAATGACCAACTGGAGAAAACTGGTGTCTATATCATTAATTCCTACTTGCAGGAATGTCTGTGGACACTAGTTCTGAAAGGCTATCCTAAATCTTTTTTGGTCCTTCTATTGTTATGGAGAATTTAAGTCTAAATCTTTAATTTCTTATTAAGAAAAAAATGAATGACAAAGATATCAAAATCATGAAAGCAATATTAGAAATAATAATGTTTCAAAATTATTCATTATTTATATAAATGGTAATCTCTATAGTAATGGTTATGTCTGTTGGTAACCATTCGTGGTGGAAAGAAATCCTTTTAGAGAAAATCGGAACTTGTTAAGTTGGATTATGAACAGAGAAATTCTGTCTATAGATCGTGTTCTCTAAGTTCTCTCTCAAGAAAATGCTAATGGTTTAGGAGACTTAAGGAAATCTTATTGAAACAGGCCAAAGTTAGGGCGAATCTATCTTGAAAGTCACATTATCAATTTGCACATCGCTCTTTAATTAGAAGTTAAAGACCTAAATTTTAATAAAATCTGCCTCTCATCTCAGATGTCTGAATATAATTGAAACTTATTTCCCTTGAGGCTTATACACTGGTGGTAGAAAAACATTACTAGATTACTAAGGAGAAAATAAACCAAGTGATTCCAGTCTTGTGCTTAGTGGCAAGAGGTCTACAGACAAATAGAAAACTTACCATCATTGTCAGGCTTGGAAGGTCTGGCTTTATCATATTAAGGAAATTAACAATTTCCTTATACTTCATAAACAGATAAAGATCCTTTATGTTGTCTTCTGAAAGATCGTCAGTGCTATTAATTCTTCATTGTGTCAGAAAAAGGCAATCAAATGAAATGTAGTTCGTAATAAAGAGAGGAGGACCCCAGGGGAAACGTAAAATTAATTTCACCCTTTCTCACCTTGTTGCTATCATAAGTAGGTCCTACTGCTTGCAGTCAGAAAAAAGAATGGGCTGTCTGGTAGTGACTGACATATCAGAAAAGGGTTCAAGTAGAGACCACATCACTCAGCAGTATTGTTAGAGATGGAGACATAGAAGGGGCAGTTTGGAGAAAGATAACTTTTATGCTTTCTGGTCTGATATTTTGTTTTTGTAATAAATGCATATAAAGAATGTACTTCAGGGGTGTCTGGGTGGCTCAGTCAGTTGAGTGTCTGACTTCAGCTCAGGTCTTGATCTCACAATAGTTCCTGCGCTGGAGCCTTGCATCAGGCTGCTGCCGTCAGCACAGAGTCCAGTTCGGATCCTCTGTTCCCCTGTGTGTGGCCCTCTTCCATTCGTGTTTTCTCTCTTAAAAATGAATGAACATTAAAAAAGAAAGAAAGAAAATGTACTTCATTGAAAGCTTTTTTCTTCTTTGAAATGTAATAAACATTTTTTTAAAGTTTATTTATTTATTTTGGGAGAGACAGAGACAGCGCAAGAGAGAAAGTGAGAGAGAGAGAGAAAGTGAGAGAGAGAGAGAGAGAGAGAGAGAGAGAGAGAGAGAGAGAGAGAGAGAGAATCCCAAGCAGGCTCCACACGGGCCAGCACAGAGCTTGATGCAGGGCTTAAGCCCACAAAGCCGTGAGATCCTGATCTGAGCTGAAACCAAGAGTTAGTTGCTCAACCCATGGAGCCACCCAGGTGCTCCTGTAATAAACATTTTTAATTATAATAAGGTTTTCTTTTGGAAAGTCTGAATTATTGTCTTTATAGGTCATTTTTATTAATATCACATATCTTCTCCAAAAAAAAAAATCTTCACAAAAATGTGTTCCTTAAGCCCAGTAAATTAGAGTAGAAATCTTTTAATTATTTAATTAATGAGAGTCTACATTGAAAAATTTAATATTATTATACAATTACTATTATTCAATGAAACTTAATTATTATGATTACAATTTGCATGTGTTCCATGACTTAATGAAGAAAAAGTAAATTAAATATAATGAGAAAATGGTTGTAGAAATAAAAAATTAATCATGTCATGCTTTAAAGACTTCTAAACATGTAACATTTAGTTGCTTAAACCGTTGCCCTTAGCACAGACAGAAAGATTAGCATCCTGACTTCTAGCTAAATAGATTTATAATGCCAGCTGGTAGAATATATAAATCCTTGAATTTTAAAATTTATTATCTGAATACATTGAGTTGGGGAAAATTGGATTTTCAAAACTTTGGTACATGAGGGCTGGTTACTAATTGAGTATAATTTTGGCTTTTGAATTACTGCATGTAATTTAAGGAGAATCATTAGTTTCACAGATTTCTTTCTTTCCTCAAACATCCAATGATCTAAGGTGAGTTTTCAGAACATTCTTAAACTGTTCGTTTTTGACATAATATCTTCTTTCTTTTTTTTTTCTCTATCTTTTCTTTGGCATTTCAGCCTTCATGAGTTGAAATTTAGACACTGTCTTAAACTGTGCAGAAGAAAAGTAAGAGGGAGAGAAGAGTCCACAGTATTGCCTACTTCACCGCTCCATGACGAGAAAGAATTCCATCTACACAGATACACAGGTGAGGCACATTATTGCCTAGATTTCCAGCCACTAGGTTGAATTTCAAGGTATCAATTGAACTGTAAGTTAAGGAAACTTAAAATTTCAGCTGGGAATTTTTGAAGTAGAATCATAACGTGCAAGCGAGGGTTACATAATGTGCAAGGGATGCTTGGTGACTGTATATGCATGTATGTTTTTATATGTTTATCAGGCTAGCTAATAACTTCACCTCTCCTAACCTTTCTGCAAACCTGGAAGACTGTCTAAATTCTATTAATTAAAATTAAATATCCATGTGTATATATATTTATTCACAGAACTTTATTCCCATACTGTACAGTGTTAAACACTTCAAACTGTGAGAGTTTTTTCAACTTACTATTGAGTAATGGGGCTTATAGGTACTTATTCACATTCCAGTTGAACATTATTTCTTTTCATTTTTGGGTAAGGCTTTTAAAAAATAAAAATCAAAGTCAACAGAGCTTTTTATTTTGAAAATAATTTTAGGCCCAAAAGTCTGTTTCTGCTAAAGAAGGCTAAAAGTTTCAATAGGCAGATTAGTATGTCCAATAAGAACATTCATCATAAATGGTTTATTTCATTTCAGTGTTATATACCTAATTATCATGAAAGTACTATTTTTCGTTATCCTCTAAAAATAAGGTTTTGGAAAAAAAATGAAAATAAATTTTTAAATTATCCCAATCACCTTTAGAAGGATATGTTTTGACAGTGGAGATAACACCTAGAGAAATAGAACATGTATTGGTCCGGGAGATACGGATCTTTATCGCAGAAGAAAATTATTTTGTCAAGTTTAGCTTATGCTTGAAAATTATGGTACTATGTATTGAGAACCAACAGGATATATATTTATATCTATCCTTCTCTCTATATATAGAGAGATATAGATAGATATGTATAGATATAGTTATAGATAGATTTATATCTACATACATAAGGATATTTACTGCAAGGAACTGGCTTGCATCATTCTGGAGGCTGAGAAGCTCCACAAGCTGCCATCTACAAGCTGGACCCAAGGAGGCCAGAAACGTGAGTCTGAGTCTGAAGGAGAACTGGGAGTGCATGTCACAGTCCTAAGGCAAGAGGAGACCAATGTTCCAGCTCACCAGTCAGAAAGGGAGAGAGAGACAGAGACAGAGACAGAGAGACAGAGAGAGAACAAAGTGACTGTCAAAATAAGGAAAGGTTTTGGAAATACATAGCCTTGAAATTAATCACATCTTCCAATGAATATCTTTAACTCTAAGTAGCCAAAGAATTTAAAGTACCTTTTCCTTATTCAATGCATCTCTTGAGGACAGTTTCATTTCCCATGAAATCCATCTTGAGTCTGAAATTTAGCTTGTACTTTCATGCAATTTCATTAAAAACATTTTTTTAATGCTTATTTAGTTTTGAGAGAGAGAGAGAGAGAGAGTGAGAGAGACAGAGACAGAGAGAGAAAGAATGCAAGTGGGGGAGGTGCAGAGAGAGGGAGACGCAGAATCTGAAGCAGGCTCTAGGCTCTGAGCTATCAGCACAAAGCCCACTAGGGGCTTGAACTCACAGACCACAAGGTCATGACCTGAGCTGAAGTCGGATGCTTAACCAAATGAGCTTCCTAGGCGCGCCCATACGGTTTCATTTTTAAATTTCAGAAACCCCTTGAAAACATGGAATAGAACACAAATGCCAAAAAATCCATGGTCAGTAACAAAAAAAAACCCCACCAAAAATGAAATTATACGTTTCATTCAGCACTAGGGAAGGCCTTTCCTCTCTAAATTTGCCAGACCCTGCGGAAGGGCAGAGGAGAGGAAGCCCGGGTCCCCTGAGCATGCCCGGGGAGAGGCAGTCAGGGCTGACTTCCTCAGGACCACATGGTTAGTGGCCCCGTCAGTCTCTTCTGGATAGTGCATTGATTCCATTTTCTGTCTACTTTATTTTACTACAAGAATCCCTTTGGACTCAATATTGACTGTTCACAAATAAAAGTTCTGGAGCCCTACCTTGATGCATATTACCAATTTATATGAAGATCTAAATTGTAGGGCATCGTGTTCTGTCTCCTCCTCCCTCTTTTATCTCTAAAACCTAGCACAGCACTTGGCACATAATCAGTACAGTATAAATATTAATTTAATAAATGAGTAGATGAGAAGTCTGATGTGAACACTGTCTTCCTTTATATAAATATACATTGCAAAATATAAATTGAATATTGTGTGAATTTACCCAAAGGTATGCTGACCTCCTCCATTATTCTAATTCTATAAGAAATAACATTTCTGGGGAGTAATTAAAATTTCTGTCACTTTCCTATTTTAAGAACCTCATTCAGAAAGAATAGCAGAAACCTGGCTTTCTTCTTTCACTTTTTATGCCTTTACACACTAAATTTTATTCAGCTCATAAAAGGTATCAAAAAAGCAACCAAATGAAGTCTTTTGCATATTATCTAAATTAACACTCTATAAAAATTTGAGATTGGCCTTAAAATGTATGTTGTGAAGATAAGAAACCTAAAGCTTAGAAAATTTAAGTTCTCCCAGTGGAATCTCTTACAGGGAACCATGATCAGGACTCAGGAAAGAATGATTGCATAGCACATCATATCTCAGGACGCATGTGTCTTTGGAAGGTACTTCTTTGGCCAGTGTTCCCCCAAAACGTAGTCACTCGTTTGCTAACGTGCTGTTTCTTTGTTTGCTTGTTTGTCGTTGTTGCTGTTTTTCCTGAGAATTTCTTTAGTGGCATATAATCTCATCCATTCCACAACTTGGAAGTATGACTATACTCTGCCAAATCTTGCTTAAGAATCTGCTAATTTGTAATACAGTGTATCTACCAAATTCTTTCCAAAGTTTAGTATTTTTCTGGAAGTTCTTTGCCACTTAACATTTTCTTCCCATGTTCCTCTGAGCTTTTTGCTTGCTGTTCTGTTCCCAGTAGGCACTTCCTAATTTTGCAATTCCAATTTGTGTACTCTACAATCTGGATGACAGTTTCAGATATCATACCTAACTAATATACATCCCAGCCCTATATTTTACCCAGAAAAAAAATAGTCATGGACAAAAAAGAAATACTGTGTTAACATTTTTCACCAGCAGTTTCTCTTATTATGTAAATCATAATAATGTTTGAGAAGAGCAATTGTTCTTCATTAAAAATAAAACCTCGTGGTTGTTCAACTAAGTATTTAACTTGTCACATAAATGTTCCAATTAGCCAAAGTTGAAATACAATCAGGTAGGTCGTCTGTTATTAGCCCAACTCTTACTGTGAAATTTAAACAGTCAAGATTAAAGTTGAATGGATATTCTAAAATTATGTTACAAAATTTACAGCCAAACATCATTGAAGTCCAGATTTCTATCCCTGATTTCTCTTATCAACAATAGACCTTGATTCCTAGAATTTCTAGGTTATCGTCTTTTAAATATGTCTTTTTAAGTATGTCTGCCAACTTAGTTTTTGCTTTTCTTTCTTTCTTTCTTCCTTCCTTCCTTTCTTTCTTTCTTTCCTTTTTTTTCCCCTTGAGACTGAACAGAAGTTGATATGAGTGCTTCAAAAAGATAAAGCTATTATTTCTTTAGGATAGAATTTAACTTTAATTTCTTGTCTTGGATGTACCTGTTATATAATGCTCCTAGAAGACCCCATTACATTAATATGGTAAAACATTAAGGTACAAATCAGAAATATATTTTAGATATGCACACATATTACATGATGCATATGTTAATGTCTCTGAATTTGCATTCTTGGATTGATACTTGATTTCCTTAAAATGCGGTCCTTTGAAAGGGTGTCTATGGTGTTGTCTGATATGGCTTGAGAAAGCTCACTAGGGTGATCTGAATTTTCTGTATTGTTTGAGGATATTCAACTCTTCAATAAAGACAAGAAAAACAAACAAGGTATGGTAGACTCATAAGAAATATTAATTTTACATAGTATAAAAGCTGGTAGCTTATGAGTTACAGGCAAAATGTATAATAAATAGTAAACATATATAATTAAAATGCTAGTAGCTTGTAAAATAAGAACAGAATGGATGTAAGTATAAAAAATAAGTTAATAACATGTGAAACATACCAGAAGTAGTCAATAGAGACTATGGTAGAACAAACAAAGGGTTGATAGAAACAGATGGAAGTAACAAGGGCTGATCCTGTCATTTCTGGGCTGAGAGCCATCTCCCTCCTAAATCAGCCACCCATTGATGACACTTAGTATGTACCTGTTCTGACTCCACATGTGCTCTATCCAAGAAGTATAAATAGAACCTGTGACTGTTTTAACAGGCTGATGCCAAGGTACTGTGGTAGCTTTGTATACTGGTCCCGCATCTCTGATAGCATGTGTGTATATCACTGATCTGGAGAACTGTCTGTGGACTTCTTGCTCAAACCTCAACTCTGGTGCTTGTAACCACACCTGCCACAGGGGAACTTAATGCATCAGAGAGAGAAACAGAACACAGAAACTCTGCGTAATCCTAGATAGAGGTAGCATGACCTGCATGCTAACCTAAGTGTGTTACCTCACCTCATCTCTGTTCTTTTGTCTCTTCCTGTGTGATTAAATTAGTAAACAGTGTGATTTGAGCATTTTATTTGGGTCTATAAACATCCCAGTTCTTTGGTCTCTGGGGTGAGCTTACCTGGTAGTGTGGAAGCTAGTATGCTTCAGAGTAATTTCCTACATGAAACTGACCTTGCTCACCTATATACTAGAAAAATCTTCAAACTCTGGACAGAGGGTCTGGAGTTAATTGGAAGTCTAGCCAAGTAAACCTTCAGGATCTATGGTTTGATGGTAATTTAACTTCTGGTTAAATCCTGCTCAGACATAAATGGACTAGCTGCCCTTCTTAGTTCAGTGCATGTCATCTCCAAGAAAGAACCAGGGGAAAATAAACCAAAAATTCAATGGAGAATAAAATGTGGTTATGTCACTTGCTCTTTATCATTTCGTTTATTATATTATTATTACTACAAGTAAACCAAATGTATAAAAAATATACTATTGTCAATACTATTTCTTAGTTAAAACTGGGCTTGATTGTTGGAAAATAATTTGAAATTTACCATTTTAGGGGCTCCTGGGTGGCTCAGTCGGTTAAGCATCAGCTTCAGCTCAGGTCATGATCTCATGGTTTGTTGGTTCGAGCCCCACGTCGGGCTCTGTGCTGACAGCTAGCTCAGAGCCTGGAGCCTGCTTTGGATTCTGCGTCTCCTTCTCTCTCTGACCCTCCCCTGCTCATGCTCTCTCTTTCTGTCTCTCAAAAATAAATAAAAAAAATTTAAAAAATTAAAAAAAAGAAAATTACCATTTTAACTATCCTATTTCTCTTTCTATATCTTGCTCATCAAATAAATAACAAAAAATATAATATTTTCCCATAAAGTCCTTTTTGTCTCCCAAGAAGCAGAAGGGTCTCCCACTGCTCAGGCCACTGAATGGCTAGGAACGACCAAGGAGTGGCCTCAAGCAGCTGTTCTACAGAGGCCAATAAAATGAAAATAAGGTTGAGAGAAAATAAAGTTTCTGAAAGTTGGGTACAGAAAACAAAAGAAGAGGCAGATGAGTTGATTTCCCTATAATTTTAAATCTTTTTTATTTTTCTAATGTTTGCTTGTTTATTTTTGAGAGAGAGAGAGAGACAGAGGCGGAGACAGAGACAGAGCATGAGCAGGGAAGGGGAAGAGAGAGAGGAGACAGAATCCAAAGCAGGCTCCAGACTGAGCGGTGAGCACAGAGCCTGATGAAGGGCTTGAACTCACTGTCTGCGAGATCACGACCTGAGCCAAAGTCAGATGCTTAACTTACTGAGCCACCCAGGTACCCCTGACTAAAGTAACACACACATTTTAACAAAGCTTCTGCATAAAGGTATTTGCTAGCCATAGGTCTCATTATTTTTTTGCATTCTTTCGTAGCAGTCCTACTTTCCATTCTGAAATAAGATTTTTGGCTTTTTCATGATTCTTGGTCATGAGAAGCATCAAAACAAAACAAAGAAGTCATTTTTAATTCAAAATATTCATCTGAGATGAATGTTACTTTTTGATGATGTGTAAAGAGAGCAGATCATAAAGCAGTAGCCTTTCTTCTTTCAGCATAATGGTGGTGTGGCATTTTATTTGATTTTAAGTAATTCAGCTTCAGGGTGGTTATTGGTCTTCATCAGAGTGTCTACCATCTCCTATTGGCTCAATGTTCTGTACAATTTCTGCTTGTCCCCAGAAGACAAGGCTGTCACTCTAAAATTCAAGACATAGTTAAAGCCAGTGGGAACACTGAGGAAGATGGGATAAAAAATTATTCTGAGGACAAATGTCACCAAAAAGATGAAACTTGAAACCCATCAGCAAATTGAACTGGAATCATACCCTAATTTTGCTTTCCCCAGAGGCTTTGAATGATCTTTGATGATCAACCAATTTGTATAATACAACGATGAAGGGTGATAAAATACATTTTGTTGGTTAATTTACCCACAATCTCTTTTTTCCTACTTTGAGGTACTTTTATAAATATTTAAAAATTTCATAGTGAATACCATTTGCTCAAATATAAATGGACCCTCATTATTTATTAGAGAACTCTTTGTCATCTATGACAGAAAATTTCAGGAAAAAAATAACTTCAAATTTCACAGTTAGACTTTTGCTTCTCTGGAGATAGAGTATTCTTCCTTATTTTTTTCATTAAATATAACAAGAAACCCTGGAAAATTACATATGTATTATGCACATATATATGTATTAAACATAATTTTATATTTAGACATAATTAAATAATTCAAGCAAATATATCAAGAATTCAAGTGTATAATTAAAATGATATATATGGTATATATGATATATTATATATAATACTTATATTTATTTTATATATAGATAAATATAAACATATGAGTATGTATACTTTATTCTTATGTTTATTTTATGTATTTATATACTATATATACCTATATTTATATGCATGTAAAATAAACATAAGAAGAATGAAAAGTGGAGTGAAGGTAGCAGACTGGACCAGCATGGAACCCTGGGACTTGAGTAATAACATGGAAGAGAGTTCCCTGACTTGATGATGATGATGTTGAAGATTATTTATTTATTTATGGCTTCATATATTCCAGAAGGCAGTAACCTTCCCAATAAAACCTTCTCTCTTTAGGTAAAAGACTTCAGTCATGCAAGAAAGATGTTAGACAATAGCCACTCTTACCCAGCCAAACACAGCAGACAGAAATAGAGGCCTTATCACTATCCATACCAGGAAGAGTCCAATGGCAAGGCTAGGTTTGCCAGGAGAGCCAGCCCTCTAATCTGTTTCCCTCCAAGTGTCAAAGAAGGCTAAGTGAGAAAGCAGATATTCAATCTTCCACCATATATACAATGTCCATGTATGTTACCTGAGGAACCTGGACTTACAGCCCCACTCTTAGAAGGAAAGAGGCACCCCTACCCCTCCCTGCCAGGATGGTATCAGAGGAAGCCTAAGGGACAGTCAGATCTCTAGATGATCTTTACCGCTGCCTAGCAGTAGCAGGTCACCTCCCACCTACCATATGTTGGAGGAGGCCAGGTAGGGTGCAGAAAAGAAGCACTCCTCCTTCTCAGCCAGGGTAGTATCTGCAGAGGCCGATTGAGGATCTGGAACCCCCATCCCTGCCTAGCAGGAATAAGTCCCTCTCCCTATGGGATGTCAGTGTAGGTCTACAGAGGTGGACTTCTACCACTGCCTGGAAGTACTTCCCCCTGTGCTACTGTAGCAATTTAGGGGAAGCCAGAGAAGGATTAATGAAGACCTAGAGTCTAGTAATTCACAAAGTGTCCAAGTTTCAATAGAGAATCACTCATCATACCAAGAACATGAAAAATCTCAAGCTGGGGTACCTGGATGGCTCAGTCGGTTAAGTGTCCAACTTCGGCTCAGGTCATGATCTCTTGGTTCATGGGTTTGAGCCCAGCATGGGCTCTGTGCTGTCAGCTCAGAGCCTGGGGCCTGCTCTTGATTCTGTATTTCCCTCTCTTTCTGCCCCTCTGCTGCTTGTACTCTGTTTCTGTCTGCCTCAAAAATAAACAAACATTAAAAACATTTAAAAAGTATCTCAACCTAAATGAACAATGACAATCAACTGAAGCCAACAACAAACTGACAGAGATGGTAGAGTTGTCTGACAAGTATTTTAAAGCAGACACTTCACCAAAACGTGTATACACATGGTAAATAAGTACCTGAAAATATGCTCAATATCATTAACATTAGAGAAATACAATAACAGCCGTGGTAGAATATCACTACACACCTATTGTGAGAGTTAAAATAAAAAATGTTGACAATGCCAAATGCTGGTGAAAATACAGAGAAATGGAATCACTCACATCTTGATGGTGGGAATGTAAATGGGTATAGCCTCGTTGAAAAACTGGCATTTTCCTAAAACAAATGAACAAACAAATAAAACCAAAAAACCTAAACATACCACCCAGCAGTTGCCCTTCTAGGACTTTATCAAAGAGAAATGAAAGTTATGTTCACACAAAATCCTGTCAGGAATGTTCATAGCAGCTTTATTCATAATAGCTAAAGTGGGAAAGAGTCCAGAAATTCTTTAATGGATTGTTGGTTGAGCATCCCATGGAACATACATATCAAGGACTACTATTCAACAATGAAAAGGAACAAATTATTGATACATGTAATAGCATGTTTAAATCTCTAGAGACTTAAGCTCACTGAAAAAAAAAGATTCCAAAAGGTTATTTACTGTATGATTCCATTTATAGAACATTATTGAAAGAAAAAAAATAAATGGAAAACAGATTAGTGGTTGCTGGGTTAAGGACTGAAGGGAAAGTGGGCAGGGAGGCAGAGGTGACTTCAGAGTAACGCCATTGATTTTGTGACAGAAATGTTCTGGATCTTGACTGTATCAAAGTCAGTATTCTGGTTGTGATATTGCACTACGGTTTTCCAAGATGTAAGTATCAGAGGACACTGGGTAATGGATTCATCAAATCTCTCTGCATTATTTTTCTACAACCTATAATGAATCTACAATTATCTTAATACAAATATGTAATTAAATAATCCAATGGTGAATACAGATTTTCTAGTTATGTGACTTGTACTTTAGCTTCCTCTTTAGTCAACATTATTATTATCAAACATGTCCATTGATATGTAACAGAAGGCTGTCATTCACATCATAGTTACCAATAAATGTGGATAACTCTATTTCTCTCAATCTACATTTCCATAGGATCAGTTGATAGGATGGGATAATCACAAATTGCGTTAATTCTCTGGAGACATTGTATTACCAAAAGGAGAGGATTTGAGCCAGAGAAATGAAAGTACAGTCCTAGGAAATGCTGGAGCAGAAGCTTTTTTGTTCTAGCTCTAGTCAGAGAGGATCCTGGGGAGCCCCAAGAGGGTGGCAAAGTCCAGTATAATTACTGAACATAGCCAAAGTAGGGGGGTGTAGCCCAAGAAGTAATAGTCAACAATGCTCTGCTGCTGTGGTTCACAACCAGGACTTACTTTGGGAACGCACTAATAACAGAGGGAAAGGTTGAGCTGCTGAGCATCAGGACTAGAAGGAATGGTTTGAGAAATTAGACCCCACCAGGCTAAGAAAAATACTGGGCTGATCCTATAGCTAAGTGACCTGGTACCCAAAACCTGGACAGGAAAGAAGACTCAAAGATATGCGAAAGCCGAGGAGGGTGCAGAGAGGAGGGTTGTGGGTCACGCAGGAATGGAGTTGTTGTGGGTTTGAGGTAGGATAGTGCTTCTGGATCATGCTTCTGAGTCATCTTTTTCAATCACGGAATGGGTTTAGAGTGGAGCAGAGATTGTTTCTTGGCAAATCATGGTGGTTGAATGAGATGGTCTTTAGGAGCCTTCCATTTTGGGATTCAATCAGCAAATCTATGCATAAACAAAATCCAGATTGTGTTTTTGTTTTTCCCAGTGAGAACTGTGGAGTAAAATGCTTATAATCTGTTTTGCAAGTTAATAAGATGTGGAAACAAAATCATTTAAAATAGCAAAAAAAAAATTATAAAATAAACATGAATGGTGTTTCAGAATAGTCATGTATTTTAGTCAGCCACTTCTCACGATATTTGAAAGGTGTAACTGTAAAATCAACTCTAAGCCAGAAAGGGCACTGACCGGTCTCTAATGATTCTGGAGACAACAAAGTAAAAGCAGAAAATTATCCATAAATCATCATTGCTCTGGTGGCCAAAAACATTTTATTGACAGAATGATTTTAAAAATCTAAATAATAAATAATTAAGGAATAAAAGTAACTGACAGCTTCTACTTTTAAAATGTGATATTTAATCCAATCCAGAGATTGATTGTGACACACTGGTCTATACAATCAGTTGCATATGCATCAATTTCTTGCTTCTTTGCTCCACTGATTTTGGATTCACATTATTAACTGCCCGGTGCCTTTCTCTTTCAAACACAAAGTGTTATGATGCAGAATTAATTTGAAAAGTATTTTCTAAATCTCACCAGTATTTATTCATGCAGAAAACCTGAAGAAAAATAAATTCTTACTAAATAGCTATTTTAAGTTAACGAGTAAGTAAGATTGGACACTACATGAATGTGTGAGTATGCACATCAATATGTAAAGCAAAGTTTAAAACTATATGAAATGAGCAGTGGCTTTCTTTGACTTTTTAATTCTGCCTAATCTTAGTAAAGTTTCCCCAAAGCTTATAAAATGTTGCTGTAAAACATAAGGATCATCTTTTAATATACCATTTAGCAGCGACCTCATGATTCACCATTTAGTACAATTAAGGTTGATGAGAGTAAAGACATTATGTACTTTCAACTCAGCATTACATTAACTTTTGTGTTAAAGGAAACCTTAGTCAAGAATTATAAATTCAACTTTTCTTTTTTATTTAAATGCTGTAGTTAGTATATTGGACACAGATACCTTTCTTTTAAAAAGAGTATATTGGGGTAGCTGGGTGGCTAAATCTGTTAAGAATCCAACTCTAGATTTCGCTTCAGGTCATGACCTCAGGGTCGTGATATGGAGCCCCTTATGGAGCTGGCATTGGGATCCGTGCTGGGTGTGGCGCCTGCCTAGGATTCTCTCTCTCTTTTTCTGTCTTTTCCCTCCCCACCCTTGGATGTGTGTACTCTCTCTCTAAAAATAAATAAAAATAAGAAGAGCATATTGATGGCAATTTATTTCAAAATGAGAGAAGATAATGAAATTAAATGGGTATTGAGTGTTTTGCAATGTCCTGGGCACTAATCAAATTGCTTCATGTGATTAGCCGATTTAATCCTCACACCAATCTAGAAAACAAGCGCATGTATTCTTCCCATTTTCCAGAGAAGGAAAGTCTGGAATAGAGAAGGTAAATCACTTATGTAAGGCAACTGAGCTAGGAAATTTTAGAGTTCTATTGTCTCCTGGCTATAGGATATGCATTTCTGGACTATTAACTATTCCATCCATTCCAACGTAATGTATTCAAAAAAAAGGGGGAAAAAAAGTCATGTGAAAGGGCTGTTATTTAACTATTCTTAACAGATATTTGGAAATCTTTTGTCAGGAATTATAGTGAAATATAATATTTTCCTCACCACTTTTGCAATCAATTTATATGCCTATAAACTGTGAATGAGATATAAGAAAATGCTGAGTCGGCATCAAATTGGTATTTTAATTTTGTTTTGTGAGGTGAAATTAAATATGGATGGGGGTAAATGACATATCCTGAATGGTTATCTGTCTTTTCCTGGATAAAGGAAAGAAGACTTTGATTATGGCTGTAGGAGATGATGTGGGCGAATCATTCAAGCTATGATGATATGGCCATACCGTTCTTGCCTGCAATCATGTTATGATGTTTCGCTGGTTTCCGGTCAGCTGAGATTGTCTCTCCTCTTCTGTGGTGAAACTTGTTTTTATTTCTCCAGAGGACACTCCATGGCAGAGAAGCAGTTTCGATAATTCAGAGCAACTGTCTCAGATGTTCCAGGTTAAGACCTTTCCCAAAGGTCAAGCACTAATCACAACAGCTGCTTAGTTACCCAGAAGAATAATAAATAGTTCCCCAGCCCAGTCTCTCTGTATGTAAACACACTTGGTCTCTACTCTTCACTGCAACATTTTAAGGTGAATTGTAAAGAGTGCTCTTGTTTACCAAGCAGATGTTAGAGCATTAATGGTGTACTATTTACAACTCCTCTGTGGATGTTAAAGTTTGTGTTTGCTTGCCTTGAACACTCCTTATCAACACAGCTGCCAGAGACGGTCTGTGAAATGGTTGCAACAGTGTTAA
>PISW01014893.1:0-19147 GCA_004023785.1 Mungos mungo | reverse complement strand
CGGCGTTTGTGTCTTATAAAAGTATGTACGATTTTCATGTGAGACTTAGTTTTAAATTTTAACTTAATTCAGGAGAAACCTGATTTCCCTACTTCTACACACACTCACACACGCACAGGCACACACATACACACAGGCAGCCATACCCACACCCAGTTCTTTGATAATCAAATTGGCAACAAAGTTCAGAGTAATGGAACCAGTTCTGTGGATCGTGTGAGCGGCATGGTTCCGACCGACGCTCACACGGCAGCCACAGGCCACGTGTGGTGACTCACAAGTAAATAGAAATTAAATATAAAAATCCAGTTCCCCAGCCACATGTGCCACATTTCAGGTGTTTAACAGGCATTTGCAGCCGGTGGCCCCCAGACTGGATGGCTCTCCCCCACTGTCCTGTCCACCATCCAGCAGTGCCGTCTGTCCCGCCCAGGTCACGCACGGCATTGCTCCTTCATCTCGGGGCTGGAAGCTGGCACCTTCGGACCACCTTCCTCCACTCTCCCTTGCCCCCACCTCCTATGTCTTATAACCACAGATCAACTGTCTTTTTCCATGAGGTTTTTTGTTGTTGTTTCAGCTATTTTTTTTTATTTTTAGATTCCACATATAAGTGAGATCATACAATATTTGTCTTTCTATGTCTGACTTCTTTCACTTAATGTTTATTTTTGAGAGGGGGAGAGAGAGACAGAGAGAGAGAGAGAGAGAGAGAGAGAGAGAGAACGAGTGGGGGGAGGGCAGAGAGAGGAGGAGACACAGAATCGGAAGCAGGCTCCAGGCACTGAGCTGTCAGCACAGAGCCTGACACGGGGCTTGAACGCACCGGCTGTGAGATGATGACCTGAGCCAAAGTTGGATGCTTAGCCAACTGAGCCACCCAGGCACCCCTCTACTTTTTTTTAATCCATTCATCATCCATTGATGGGCACTTGGGTTGATTCCTTGTCATGGCTGCTGTGAATGATGCTGCAGTGACAATGGGGGTGCACATATCTCTTTGATTTCCTTCGGGCATATTCCCAGAAGTGCGATCGCTGGATCATGTGGTAGTTCTATTTTCAATTTTTTGATGAACCTCTGTTTTCCGTAGTGACTGCACCAACTTACATTCCCACCAACAGTTGTATTTCCATTTTAAATCTCTTCCTTTGTGGCTCATGCTTTTGTGAGAACTTTAGACCCAAAAAGCACTAACTAAAAAAGGAAGATTGACAATTTTAGAACATTAAAATTTAAAATTTCAGGGATGCAAAGACAACTTTTAAAAAATGAAGAAACAGGACCAGGAGAAGATGTTTGCAATGAATATAGCTAATAGAAGTTCTGTCTCCTGTGGGGCGCCTGGGTGGTTCGGTTGGTTAAGCATCCAACTCTTGATTTCAGCTCAGGTCATGAGTTCGAGCCCTGTGTCAGGCTCAGTACTGACAGCATGGATCCTGCTTAGGATTTTCCTCTCTCCTTCTCTCTCTGTCCCTTCCCTGCTCATGTGACTTCTCTCTTTCTGTCTCTCTCTCTCTCTCTCTGAAAATAAACTTTAAAAAAGAATTTCTGTCTCCTATAAAGCATGAAGTATATGTACCCCATACAGAAAGGAAAAGGTCTGATCCTCCGGCTCCCTAGCCATTAGAAGAGTGTAGAATATTTTGGGGGGTTTAAACTGTACAACCATAGGGCTGGCAGCTAGAGGGTGGGCACATCTGAAATGGAATTGCAGAAGAAGGAATGAGCTGGCACTCTGCTGCTGGGAGAAAAAAATAGAATAATTACATTAGGAAGTTATAATCATGCAAACCTTTGAAGCAGAAATGTCACTTTCTTGATCTACCTGGAGAGACTTCAGTGAGTGTTCCCAAGGAGACAGTTTCCAGAATATTCATTTCAGCATCCTTTGGAATGGTTTACAATTGAAAGCAACTAATACGTGTCCATCATTAGAAAAATGAATATTTAGCTCGTGGTGTATCCAGAGAGACAAATTTTCTTTTGAGAGAGAGCGAGCTAGAGAGAGAGAATGAACAGGAAAGAGAGGCAGGGGGAAAGGGCGAGAAAGAATCTTAAGCAGTCTCCGTGCTCAGCAGGGGATCCAACATGGGTCTTGATCCCACAACCCTGGGATGATGACCTGAGTCAAAAATCAAGAGTTGGATGCTCAACCAACTGAGCCACGCAGGTGCCCCCAGAGAGAAAAATACTAATCAGAAGTTAATAAAATGAATTGGGCGTAGATGTCCTAGCAGAGGTGGACATCCTAAAATATCAAACCAAGTAAAAAACAGCAAACTGATGAATCCTGGGTCTATGGTACAATTGTGTAGGGCTGAACCATATGGAACAACACTGCATTTTGTTTAGGGTACTGTTGAGATACAGTAAACACCGAGAAAAGGAGTGGAAGGCAGTCACCTCTGTGAAGAGAGGAAGGGGGTGTGTTTCGTGGTAATTGTTCATGTCTTTCCTACAGCTGTGGATGGGCGCTCACAAGTATTTGTTACGTTATCTTTTTCCGTACTTTTCTGCTTTCAAAATGGTTTCATTTTTCAAAAGCAGTTGCAAATGAGGAACAAAACATTTCTAGTATAAGGGGAAAACACGATTTTAAAAAGTCTTTCTTATCCATCCCGAAGTAACTATCTGCGTTTCTTTTCAGAGTTCAAACCTTTAGACACAGGTGTGACATTCAAGTGTGACATTCAGATGTCAGTTTCAAGGTTACTTTTTGAAATGTATGGCCTTGAGCCTTCTGAAAGTGCTGGAATGGAAGGTATTCAAATACATTTCTCCTGCAGAACAATGATGGGAAAAAGTTTGCCTGAATTCACTCATGCTTTTCCTAATTATCTAACTTCATCCTTTATTTATTCTTTGTTCTTAAAAATATATGAGCACTTTGTTCCTATTACATTTTTTGTTGCTGTCGATTTTTAACGAAAGGTCGAGATTAAGACTAAACAGGGCCTGAAAACACATACTTGGCCTCCTCCTGAAGTTAGATACTGTGTAGTAATTTTCTTTTGCTTTCCCAACGGGCTGTAGCAGGAGTATTCAAAGTGACGCTATGAATTCCTAAGGTATCTAAGAAGTATCTCTCTTTCAGAACTATCGGAAGGTGTAAAGACTAGAATGCCCTGCCTCACTTAATCTTTCCGCGTGGTTATTGTAACATAATGGGGCGTGTCACATAACGTGTCACATCAGGTGGGACACATGCCAGCAAACCACTCCTTGTCCCGTTGGACGGAACCGTACATGCTGTCGCAGTGACCCCAACCACGGCCACCTTCGCTGTCTCCCCTCCATCCCCGCGAGTTACACAGTCTCCCCAGAGTGCCGGTTTTGAGTAGGTCTGTGCCGATTTCGATCGTCTGCAACACCAAGCTTCTCACCCAAGAATATTACGTTGCACGTCCAACAATATGTTTGTGTTGTTTTCCCTGTACGTGAGTAAGAGTGTATTGTTTTGATTATAGGAGCCTTGTGCATTTCTTGTTGGTTTCTGGCTATTTTGGGTACTTTTAAATTTTATGAATGATTTTATAATTTTTTAAAAATTTTTTTAATATTTATTTATTATTGATACAGAGAGAAACAGAGCATGAGTGGGGGAGGGGCAGAGAGAGAGGGAGACACAGAATCTGAAGCAGGCTCCAGGCTCTGGGCTGTCTGCACAGAGCCTGACCCGAGGCTCAAACCCACAAACTGTGAAATCATGACCTGGGCCGAAGTCGGGCACTTAACTGACCGAGCCACCCAGGCACCCCTATAACTTTTTTTAATTATACTTTCCAACTAACTATTCCTGGTATAGAGGGAAAACTCTCAGTTTTGATATTTGTAGCTTCTAACTGAAAAGTCTTACTAACTGGTTTTTTTTTTTGTTCTGCTTTTTTCTTCCATATGGATGATCATGTCTGTGATGAATGATAACTTATAATTATGTTATGGTTTGTAATAATTTCAATATTTATATCTGGTGTCTTATTCTTTTATTATTCTTATTATTATTTTATTCCACAAAGTTAACCTCCTGGGAAGACATTCTTTGTATCTTCTCAATTTAGTGGCAGGCCTATCCTGATTACCTTCAGCGCTATCCTTATGCCATTTTATTTACTGTGATGGTTCACTGTTTAGGGCCACTGTTGTGCTCAGTGCCAAACAAAATGTGCCGGTCTTTTCTGTTTCACTTAATGAGTTTAGGTAAGTAATTTCTTCGGATCATTCCTATGCAGAGCACACACACACACACACACACACACACACACACACATGGCTTTCCATAGCAGAGAAACTGATTACATTGATGAAAATATGTTTCAAAATCGCAAAGCTTGTTAGCTTAAAACTTAAGGACCTCAAGCTTTAAATTTGTATGAAAAGGTCCCTTTCCTTCCCTTCCGTGTGTATTTATGAACTGTCTTCCCCACATGCCCTGGACTCCGTTGATAAGCCGTTTGGTTTCCAGTTTGTGTTTTCCAGAACCGCCCTCTGGGGCAGCAGCAGATTCTCTACCGGGCTAAGGAAAAGACAGAGCTCTTCTCCTTCCGTGTATTGCCTTTTGCTTTGATCTTACCTGCTTCCATTCCAGCTCTCAGACTTACTCAGCTGCGTCTGCTCTCCTGCAGGTTGGTTGAAATGGATCATATCGGTCTTATCCTCTTTCCTGACATTTTTAGGGAGAAACTTAACCTTTGATCTTGCCACATTTGAGATTTACTCATAAAAGATGTGATCTGTGATATTTATTTTTAAAAAGCAAAGGTTAAAAGGAATTAGCAAATCATCCCACTTAAATGGGAACCAGTATGAACTAGATAAATATTGATGAATGCCGGTCCGCAAATGCCCGCCGCCTTCATGACTGATAGAAATCAGCCATTCGCCACAGCTCTCCAGGGCCCAGGGGCATAGAACTTTCCAGAATGTAAATACAAGGTAAAACACGCAGGTGAGAGCTAGCGATGAGCACACCCATAGAAGGGAGTGCCGGCTCTCCCCCCAGAGCCCCCCTGAGCCCGAGGGGAGGCTGCCTTCATGTCCTTTGGACTCCGGACACTTTCCCATGTGGATCTGTTCCAAAGTCACACATAGTTTTGAAATCTCCAGTTTGATTTGTAAAATCAAAATGTGGAAACTGCCCATGTAGCAATCTCTTGATGGAATATTCACAGCTGTCTTCATCTATGGAGGTTTTTCAAGTCCATGGACATGAACTAGAAAGGCTCCTGCCTAACTTTATCTGATCCAGACAGAAGGTGACGTGTCCCTTCTGAGCGTGCACCTTGGGTCAGCAGAAAAGCATGAGGAGGGGGCTTTTGAAATGAGAACGGGAACCTTACAGCTTCTGAGAGGAGTCAGTGCTGCCTTGGGAGGGCCTGGCCTTCATGTCCGTCTTCTTTTGTGCAATGTATTGCACATAACTCTCGCCATGGTCTAACGTTTGGGGGACTGAGGACCCCTCTTGTTTCAACCTTGAATCTCCACAGTGCCTTAGCCGTTATGACGATAAATGTTGGTTGATAGGCTGAGTAAATAATCAGGTGGGCGGGTGTTGGGGTGGATTTAGGCAAAGGCCGCTCTTGCTTCTATCCCAGGTTCCATCCCAAGACCGCCCAGAGAGAAATAGGGCTTGTTATTGTATTGAAATTGCGCAAACTAACTGGTCCTTCAGACTAACGGTCCCGTGTGATGCGTAGGGTCATATTCGAGGATGAATTCCACGAGGCATGAATTTGATTTGATTCGAGGATGAATTAAACAGGCTATGTTTTAAGAGATGACTTCTACAGAAGATAGACTTTGTTAGCATATTTAAGATGCTCTTAATTTCCTGGAAGTAGGAGCTTTCATTACTTAACCCTGTTTTCCAAAAACAGTTCAACGGGGTGATGTCCAGCGCCATTCCTTCCTGAGACCAGAGCCAGGCTAGTCGTGCAGCGTGAGGACACACTTGCACACGGGGTAAAGGAGGTGATGGACCAAAGACTCCCTTCTTATTGTGATGAGGGGGTGGTAGAATAGTAATGCACCTGCCGAGAGCTTTGAGGAATGGTCATTGTAACTTACATGGAAAAAATACTGACAGCAAACTCACGGGGTTGCCAGCCTTGCACGGTTGAAGTCCCCTCCTCTTCACACATTAGCTCATGTACTCTTCATGGCAGGCCTGGGAGGACAGAGAGGGTGACCAATTCGCCCAAGGCCACACAGCTGGCAGGTGGTGGGAGCTGGGTCCACCCTCTGTGACCTGTTCTGAGTCCCTGGTCTTCACGGTGGCTCTGCAGATGTGAGTCACCCTCTGACTCGGGACATGACTTCTGTGCATGATGGACGGCTCTCTTGCACCTGAAATGTCCACTGAGCCGCAATGCCTGCCCAGAGCCATGCGCAGGTATGTTCTAAGTCACACAGTAGGAATTCCACACACCACCGGCACCCAGCAAAACTCAAATAAATCAGTGGAGAGCATCCCAAAGGAGATGGGAGGTTTCATTCTGTTATTGAAGATTTACACACACAAAGCCTAAGAGTACGCCGGACCATTACGAAGAGATCGTTAACTAATATCAAAAATGTGATGAATTCAGGACGGTGCAGTATTGACTAAAGGCCTTTCTAAAGTTTAGGGTGAATTTCCTGGAGGTCATTCCCATATGCAAACCACCACTTTATTTATCTCCCCCCACGCCCAGTGGTTAAGACAAACACTGGAGCAGGTAGATATGAACGTGCTTATCATAATCTGACACACAAAGTAAGCACGTATGCACACGCACATGCACACACACATTGTGTTCACCTGCGTGGCTCCTGGACCAAAAGAAAAGCATCCTCTCTCCTCCTGCCCGGTTTCCTTGGGGCTGGTCTTTTGGCATTCGGAAGTTAACTGTGAATTTGCCCAGTATCACTCAGGCTTCTTTCACAGCCCACAGAAATGACATGCCGGGTGACTCATTAAAACGTTTATCAAAAGTGCTTTCAGTTTCTTTACAAAGCTAGAGAAATACACACAGAATGGAGGAGTGTTCAAAAGACGTGTCTTTCTCGTGTGCTGAAATAGCTACAGAGCTCAGGGCTCTCTGGTAGGATCAATTCCGTGTGGCACCCGCTTTATTTAATATCAACAGGGAAATGCAGAATGCCTGGATAACATCTATTCTGAGCTGCTTATTTTCTCCAAGCGTAAGTTTGCTTCTCAAGTTTTGAAAAGAGAAACTTCCCTTCCAAAAAATAAAAGTTTATGCTCATATAGTCGTTTGAGCTACCAAAATAAAAAGGGGCCGTGATTTGTCTTCTTAGCAGACTTAAGGGGGTATCTGGATATATATATACACACACACGCATACATATATATATATATACACACATACATACACACCCATATACATACATATATATATATAATATATATCCCGGGGATAGATAGATAAGATGGAGATAGAGATAGATACATAGATATATTTACATATATAAAACAACACAGACCAGCATTTCCCAATAGTCTGTATACACCTGCGTCTTCTAGGATGCTCCCCACAGAATGATCTTGTGTCTGTATGCTTCTGGGAAATGGGTGCATAGCATCTACTCACCTGTGAAACCCTATCACCCACTGGCCATTCCCAGATCTACAGCACTGAGTCTGGAACAGCCCAGATTTCCCCAAATGCACTTAACCACGGAAACCTTCCCCACGTAACACCTGTCACTGTCCTCGTTCTCAGACACGTGCCTTGAGGAACCTAACTCCGCTTTCTCCAAGCAAGAGGAAAAAGTTCTTATGTTTCCGAGAAGGGGCAAAAAGCATGCTGCAAGGACTTTTCTCCTGGGGTAAGGGGAACACGTGCCCAGGCGTGAAGGAGAATGTGGGGTTAGCACGTTCGGCAGGCAGCTGGATGCCAGCAGTAGGAGGAGAGGAGGCTGCCCAATGGGCCACTGGACACCCCAGATTCTATTTTCTTCTTACTAAGTAGCTTTGCAGGATTGCAGTCCACATCGCACATGGGGCGTCTGCAGGTCCCCGAGCCTCAGTGGGTGTGGGAAGGCACTGCTCGAGGGCCGGTCGCCCTAGTCCAGGGCTAAGTGAGTCCCGCACGGTGAGACCTCAGACCCCTTCATGGCAGATTTCAGGAATTCGTCACTGCATGACCTCATGCAATGTTCTAGAATTTTTCTAGTGAAGTTGCAAAGTGTCAACATGTAGAAGTTTCCAAGTATTACAATATTTTTGGTCTTGGAAAAAAATATTAAGATGGCCAGGTCTGCAACAACTTATGGTTTAGTATTTCAAGAACATGATCAGACTCTTGTTATTTTTTGATACAATTTATCTTTAAATAATTTCAGACTCACCAACAATACTATGACAGACAGCATTTACGCTTGTGAGGTTCTTTTCTGTAATGTATCCATTCATCTCCTGCCACAGTGCTTTCCTAGGGGTCTTCGCGGTGTGCAGACAAGGGTTTACAGTTGCGATTTTTATTGCTGTGCATTTGATTCTTTAAAGTTTTGCTGCTGTGCTGCCTTCTGGGTAGTTAGTGGTTGCTTTTATGTTCCTCTAAATTATTCCCTTAGAACGAATAGGATTGTCTCATGAAACCCTTCTGTGGTTCTGTTGTTTCAAGCATGACAAGTTTGTCTGCAGTGGATTTTGGCATTTCCTTACATTTTTTCCTAAAGTGATAGGGAAAGTGTTAAGCTCTCTTAATTGTCGAACAAAAAAATGCTTTCTTCAAAGATGATCTGCTTCTTTATACTCTGGATTGTGTAAACTTCATGTCTTTTAAAGGTATTTATATTTTGTGGGGCGCCTGGGTGGCTCAGTTGGTTGAGCATCTGACTTCAGCTCAGGTCATGATCTCATGGTTTGTGAGTTCAAGCCCCGCATGGGGCTCTGTGCTGACAGCTCAGAGCGTGGAACCTGCTTCGGATTCTGTGTCTCCCTCTCTCTCTGCCCCTCCCCCGCTCACAATCTGTCTGAGTCTCAAAAATAAATATTTAAAACAATTTACAAAAAGATGCGGTTCTGTTGATGAGTTTAGTTCTTTATGCAGTTAGGATATTCAAGCTCTATTTGTCATAATCTTCTCTGGGGTTTCCTAATTCCTCATCAAGTCTTCCTTGTACAGCAAGAAGTATTTAATGTTTATGCAATTGTTTCATTTCTATATTTAGTCAGTACCCAGTTTCTTCTTTGGTGAGAACCTATCAAATATAATTAGCTGTGTCAGATGGCAGAGATATAGAGAAAAACCCGAGCTGGGCCCGACTCAGAAGCCCTGACTGATTGTGCAAGTCTGTGATAAAGGAGGACCTGTCTTCTGTCTTTTTATCTACCTTTCCCTTTATAATTGATTCCGTTTGTTTAAGAGAGAACGATATTCTGGATATTGTTTTTAAGATTTTGTGATTTGGCTTTTGAGACTATTTCACTTCTGTTTTATAAAAAAATATTTATTTTTGAGGGTGGGGAGGGAGGAGGGGGGGGAGACAGAGAATCCCAAGCAGGCTTTGTGCTGATGACGAGGGGCTCGATCTCCTGAACTGTGAGATCATGACCTGAGCTGAAATCAAGAATCAGATGCTTAATCAACTAAGCCCCCCAGGCGCCCGAAAACAATTTTACTCCTTGTGTGGCACTTACTGTGGCTTGGGGACAGGAGCTCGGGTCCCAGTGATGTTTTCCTATTTCAGTGCACGTTCCTCCGGAGCCATCCTTGGTCACTGATCTGTCCCTGCACCATCCTGGCAGCCTTCCTTTCTACCCTGTTTGTAACCCGCTCTGATCTGTGACCCACCAGCCTCTCTGTCTTGATGTGGTTTCATCACAGTGGAGTTCCTTAATCCTACAGAGTCAATTTAGAAGTAGTTAAAGGACCACGATTCTTACGGCTGGAGCAGTAACTGGAACATTGAGAGAACTTCCTTTTTTTTTTTTTTTTATTTTAAGTTGTCATTTCTTTCAAGTTCTGGAAAGGCTGTCATCTGATTGCCTAATCTCAATTATTCCAGAGAGTTCTGTAGGTTGTAGGGGGAATTTCCCTTTGGGAATGGAGACAGAGTCTAAGATGGGTGGCCTTGACCCATGACCATGGTTGTTGCTTCTATGGGACAGAATTCCTCACCAAAAACACCTGCGTTGCATGCTACTGCCGGAGCTCGCATCCCTTCCTTCCTGGAACCAAAATAGGGGACTTTAGGGCTTTGAATTAAATCAGAGAACGTTCACCAACTCTCTTCCCAGAAAAATTCATGATCTAGGTGAACTTTTACTTAATTCTGTTCAACTTACAGCTGTTCTAGAAAATCTTGGGGGTTTTTTTCCTGCTACATGACACCGTGTGTGTGTGTGTGTGTGTGTGCATAGAATATATTTGTCTTATTTTTTCAGCCATGATTTAATCGACCAGAATGAGACTAACTTAACATGTGTAGATTTCCCATTCTTTGAAGTTAAATTGGGGTAGTAAGACGTGCAGTGTGTATTCATGGGCTGTTTGTCAGATGGGCTGGGGATTCTGATAGGGCTCTGACTGTCATGTGATACTGAAACAGAGGCTATTTTGCATTAAGAGGCGGGGTCTACTTAATAGCTGTGGACTAAAGTGCATCACTCAGGGCCACCTGGCGGGGGAGGGGCACGCAGGGGAACAAACACCCCAGTTCCATGTGGTGAGTGTCAGGTAGCACTGAAGAGAGAGCTCCTTCATGCTTCAGGTGCGTGGGGAAGGCCCCAGAGAAGAGGGCGTCACAGAATGGAGTGGCCCCGCACACCAGCACAGAGGTCTTAGAGTGTGGGTACGTTTGGAGAACCAGCACCTGCCAGCGGTGGTGTGACCTGGCCTGGGCGTGTGGGCGCGGACCTTACAGATGATGGCTGTTGTGGGCTCTCGGGCCATAGCACTAAAAACACCTATCGTCAATGATACATGGCTTGGTCTTCATTAGCTAGGCACTAAAAAGATGATGAATTTTAAACGATGGAAGGATGTGACCCAAGATTCCTGGAAAGCATACCTAAGCGTCCGCTGTCCGGACGCACTGCAGTTCCAGCCCTGGTGATTCACGAGCTGCTTCCGTGACGAGGCTGCGGAACTCGGCTGATTCACTGATACCCTTCCTTTCCTTGGTTACTAAGCTGCTGGAATAGATGGCAATGGAAGCTTGACTCTTGGTGTTCTGTTTATCTAACTTCTGCCTGACGGTTCCACTGAATGGCTGGCCCTGAGGTAGCTTTGCTTTGCCCGAGGGCAAGCCCATGGTGGAAATGGTGACCTGCTCAGATTTACAAAGAAAAGCAAGGTGCGTCGTCCACCTTTGGAGAAGCAAAGAAATTAACACCAGGGACCCAAGCGGAGTTACTGAGAATTAAATCTTCATTTAGTTTAGTGGTTTTAGTCCTCTGTTCATGGACGTACAGAAAGAAAGGATCACTGGAAGATGAAGAATGTTCAGTCGGCAAATATCAACGGTCTCACTAGTAAGGTCAGAAGTGTAAGGAGCCATAGATATTTTCGAAACCGTCTCATTGATTTTATAAAAGAGATGAATTAAGTGACTCGCTTAAGGTCATACCATCTCTTCATCCTTGTAGGTCCAAACCAGCAGCTTTCTGCTTGAGCATTTCATTTAAGCTTTTCCCTAAAGGGCACATTCCAAACTGGATTGCATTTGTGATTCAGTAAGAGGCTGTGACCATGATGTCCAGCAGCCACACGTTTTTCAGGAACAACATGAAAACACTGCGAAACAGGGATCAAAACCGGCTGGTTCCTTGACTTTTTGCCTACAACAACTGAACTGTGGTTTATGTTTCATTGTAAGAACCTCAAATAGACCAGCTAAAGTGTCTTCACATTCTGACTTTGCTGTAATACACAGAGTTTAACATGAACATTTCTTTGTTGATAGCATTTGACGTAACAATGGCAGTCTGTAAGATGAGGAGATGGAGGGGGGGACCTCCTCCTAATTCAGTATGCCAGGAGCAGGTGAATCAGCCCTTTGTTAGACTTCAGACATGAGTAGCAACAGTTGAAGGTGAGCCAAACATGCGGATGAAATGAACAAGAAATGCTGAAACAAGAGAAAACGGAGAACCAGCAAATAGCTTTGCAAGTTAAGGAGAAGCCAAGGCATCAGAAAAAGAAATCTTGTGATCGGCAGTAGAAAATAAAGTCACAAATGGATATATAAATATTTTTAGCCCCACACTATAGAATTTCACCTTCTAGCATGTAGCTTTCTGCAAACTTTATTTAAAATTCCAATATATTACCCATAATTCAACTATTGTATTATTTCAACTTAGTTTCAGGGGAATATCACTGTTGCTGCTGCTTTTGTCCAAGAGTTGTGAGCTATAGAAGGACAGTGGACATCTGTCCTGGACTGTTAAGTGTTCTTTCATTATCCAGCCCTTAGTCCTCTGACTCAGAACCCCTCGCTTGGCCCTGCAGTGATTGTTGATTCTACCAGAAATATTCTTAGCCGATATGTCTCTGGAGATTTATTGTAAAAATGAGAAGCAATAACTTGGAATTCGGAAGATCTACTGTACTTTATAAATCATTTTCTTTTATGCAATCTAAAGCTTAGGTTTAGTAATTGCTTTGGAAAGTAATTTTGCTCAGCATTTTCTTCACGATAATTAAAGTGAATGACTCTTTTTTTTCTTGGTGGTTCCTTTAACCAAATGAGAACAACGTTTTCCGGGAAACACATGTGCTGTGGTTGCTGCGTGAAGCGGCCGTTTGACTCGTGGCCAAATGGGCTTCCAACTCACTCAGTTGCCGGTGATGCAAAGAAAATCCATTTCTTGCAGTTAGTAAAGGTGTGCGTTGTACAAAACCTTTTTAGGTCCGTGCTGCTGCCAGTCTTTCCCTGGGAAAGTCTCCCCACAAAGCATGTCCTGGCACTTCTGGAACAGAGGCCCCATGCCCGTCTCATGATTCCGTGTCAAGGACAGAAAGCGGCAGAGGCAGGCTGAGCCCTGGGAGAACTTTCAGAGGTGATTGTCCTTGGAGAGGAAAAAATTTATTTTTTATTTATTTGTGAGACCGCAGGAGACAGAGTGCAAACAGGGGAGGGGCAGAGAGAGAGGAGACACAGAATCTGAAACAGATTCCAGGCTCTGAGCTGTCAGCACAGAGCCCGACACGGGGCTCAAACCCACGAACCACGAGATCATGACCTGAGCTGAAGTCCGACGCTCAACCGACTGAGTCACCCAGGCGTCCCGAGAGGAAAAATTTTAAATGGCTCTCTTCTAAACAATAAAACCAACAAACTGAGGTGGTTTCAGTGAAAAAGATAGAGGGACTTGGAGTATTTTTGGCAAAACATTTTTTAACATATAATTATACTAGCAATTAGAAAAATAAAAGTAACCTGAAGTTTTAAATGTCACTCTGAAGTAAAACATATTAATATTAGCTTAAACTTCAAATTAAAAAGTTTCACTTCCAATTAAAAACTGACTTGGTTGGCTCGCTCGGTCAGTAGAGCATCTAACTCTTGATCTTGAGATTATGAGTTCGAGCCCCACATTGGGTGTAGTGTATTTACAAAAAAAAAAGTTGAGTCTTACTTAATTATAAAGTCTCCATTTCAGTCTGTCTTATATCATCTACTTATTTCCCAACACATTCTATCTACAGTTATTTCAGAAGTGTTCACCTTTACTTCTTCAAGGTTGGTTCTAATGGCTGTTTTGAAAGCCTTTGATCATTCTCACATCTGTGACCTATCACGATTAGTATCTGTCGGTTTTACTTTTATTTGTGAGTTGAGATTTTCCTGAATGTTTTGTTTATTGTTATTTTTTTAATGTTTATTCATTTTTTGAGAGAAGAGTGCACACGCACTCCTGATTGTGGGAGGGGAAAGAGAGAGAGAGAGAGAGGGAATCTGAAGCAGGATCCACACTCCGAGCTGTCAGCACGGAGTTCCATATGGGGCTTGAACCCATGAACTGTGAGATCATGACCTGAGCGGAAGTCAGATGCTTAACTGACTGAGCCGCCTGGGTGCCCCAAGATTTTCCTGAACCTTAATAGCCTGAGAAATTTTATATTGAACCCTAGACATTCAAAGTGTTACTTCATGGGATTCTGGGTCTTGTTTAAACCCTAAGGGAAATATCGGTTGCTTGTTTTAACAAAAACTGACCCAGGTAGTTACAGGCTGTAGGTTTGTATTTTTATGTAGCCTGTTTCCTGTATTAACGATTGTGTGAATCCATATTGTGGGCTGAATTATGCCCCCCCATTCATATGCTAAGTCCTAAGGTCCAGTGCCTCAGCTTGTGACTGTATTTGGAGGCATGGTCTTTAAAGAGATAATTAAATGAGGTCATCCATGTGGGGCTTAATCCAGTATGACCAATACGACAGGTTCCCCATCTGTAAGAAAAAGAGATTAGGACACAGACACACCCAGGCAAAACCTTGTGAAGACACCAGAAGGAGGGTGTGCACCAGCTCAGGAGGAACTCTTGAGAAGAACCATCCCCACCAGCACTTTGATCTCAGGCTTCCAGGCTCATGAGCTGAGAGAAACTACATTTCCGTGACATAAGCCACCATCCACGGTGGTTATTACGGCAGCCTGAGCTGACTAGTATACTCAGATTTGCTATTATTTTTTGGTCATTATTTGAGAAGTGAAACTTGTGTTTTTGAAAATCCACCTTATGGAATTAGTAACATGACATTAAGAAGAAAGGGATATAATTAACATGCGAAGTCATGTTCACAGAAGGTACAAGAAAATGTTCAGTGAGCCTTCTGAGGAGAGTGTCAGGAGGTTTGCACTCACGGGAGTGATCAGTAACCCCCTTTTCCATGTTGTTGGGAAAATGGGTGCAAGGCTCTTACAAGAGGCCCGCGAGGGAAAAGACTGGAGTATTTGACTGCGTGACTTCTTAGTTTTTTCCATAGACGTTATCCTGAGCAATAATGGAAATCATATAAAAAAAAAAAACCCGGGAAAACATTTGTAGCATCTGTGGTTCAGAGTTGATTTTTTCTTAATGGATAAAGGGATGTTTTCAGATGAATTCAAAAAACAGTAACAGGCCATGGAGGGAACCGCAGGCTATGACTGCAGAGCAGCTCACGTGCGCACACGCACACACACGCACACACACACGTCCCAGACATGACCGTCGTTCAGTGCTAAGCAAAATGGCAAAGCTTCCAATACATGTAAAACTTAGGTTGATCAGAACCTTTGCGAGGAGCCTCCTCCTCCACTACCTTTCAGTCGGTCTTGTAGTTAGAGGTCAGTCTGCCCTTTGACCTGTCACTGATGCTTGTCCTCATATATATCTTAAGGAAATGGCAATGAGGTGGCGCCTGGACGGCTCTGTCAGTTCAGCGTCTGACTCTTGATTTGGGCTCAGGTCATGTTCTCAGGGTCTTGGGATGGAACCCAGGTTGGGTTTTGTGCTGACAGAGTGGAGCCTGCTTGGGACTCTCTCCCTCTCTCTGTGCCCCTCCCCTGTTTGTGCTCTCTCTTTCTCTGTCTCAAAATAAATAAATAAACTTTAAAAAAAGGAAATACAAATGAATATGTGCAGAAATTTAGCCAAGAATGTTTATCCCAATATATTTGAGAATGACAAGCAGGGGAAGAAGGAAGTACCTGACAACAGGAAAGGCTAAAATGAGTGCCGTCGTGGTCAAGTAACATCATCAGATGGAGATTCTGAAGATTAACAATACGGGAAAACACATTATACTGTAAAAAAAAGTGTCAGAATTATAGGAATATTACAATTCTGTATTTGTAAAAAAAAATTAACACATGAACAGAAACACTGGAGGTTTACATATCCAAATGCTGAAATGGATTATTTTCGAGTATAAGTATTTGGACCATAGGTGATTTTTAATGTTTTTTTCTGTATTGTCTTTCCCACATTCTAAAATAAACATATAATGTTGTCTTTAAAACTCAATATAATTTATTCAAACAAACATAAGAAAGATGTTCCAGAAAGAATCGTGGTGGGATCGTTTGATTTTCCAAAGCCGATGATGCAGGACTTTTAAAACATGACGTGCTCGTGCAGTCCGCGTTTAGTAATGGCTTGCTCTTACTTTGTGGATTTCACTGAAGATTATCTTTCATTTCAAATATTCCTAAAATTTAGGTCTTCCCGAGTTAGACTGATTCACACTCTGTTGCCATGCATACCTTGGATAAAGCTGTTCATTTTATATTTACTCTTTTGGAATGGATCTAACTTCTATCCAGTTACGGATCAGGTAAGAAAGTTAAATTTCAGCTGTAGTTTTACAATCAAATATGTCCATGGGCCATTCTTACCAACGTAATTCTGTCTTAGAACTAATGCAAAAAAAAAAAAATCCCATGTATTACAAATAATCAAATCTATTGGAAAACAAAATTGATATTTTTAAAATGAGTTGTCCTTAAAATGACACTGTTGTTTTTCAAGAATTAAGAAATAGTCAACCTGTTTATGAGAGAGAGAGAGCAAGAGAAAGAGAGAGAGAGAGTGTGTGTGTGTGTGTGTGTGTGTGTGTGTGTATTGTGTCCATTTTTCGGCAAGTGGAACTATTCTCCTCTACTTACTAAAGCAACAAGGAAGTATTGTTCAGACTGAAATCTGTTGAAATTGACCGTCCAGGCACAGCGCTCGGGCTTAGACTTCTGTATCCAGAAATCCGTGGGTCTCCGCATCCTCGGCCCCCAGTGGAGCAGAGCCAAACATGTTTGCTTCCCGGCTCACTGTGGTGTAAGAGGTGCTGCAGGGGCCGGGGGGCAGGACCGGAGCTGTGTTGGGGAAGCCACAGATGGCTCTGTGCAAGTCTACAGCCTCAGGCGCTGCCTCTTGTGGAGGGAGGTGGCTGGGGACCCTGCTCCTGTCACCCCAGAGACTCTCCTGTGGGGAACTGGGCAGAGGCAGGCCTTCGTGCCTCCCCTGCATTGCACTCCCAGGCTTGCATTTGGGATCAAGACTGTGGTGTGCCAGGTGGCTTAGATGACACAGGCGTACAGAAAACAAGGAATCTGCTCATGATCCCTTGTAACAGAGGTCAAGAATTTCAAAGGTTTCTTGGATAAATAAACAGTTTTGAGCTCTCACCATGTGCCAGACACTTTACAAAGCAATACTGTCCAACAGATTGCTTTACTTTAAATGTACAGAACAGGGGTGCCTGGGTGTCTCAGTCAGTTAAGCCTTGACTTCAGCCCAGGTCATGATCTCATGGTCTGTGGGTTCGAGACCCGCGTCGAGCTCTGTGCTGACAACTTCAGATTCTATGTCTCCCTCTCTCTCTCTGCCCCTCCTCTGCTTGTACTCTGTGTCTCTGTCTCCCTAAAATAAAATAAACATTAAAATTTTTTTATATGTACAGAACGGCCGTGTTCCTGTTTATAGCATATGAAGCCGAGATCCTGATAGTTTAAGCAACTTGCTAAAGGTTGCACAGTTCGTAACTAACAGAAATTGAACCATTTTATCCCCACGCACGCCCATCGACATCATTGTTAAAAGGTCTCTTGACTAGGGGCTTCGTTCTAGGTACATCCCGAAATATTAAACAGATTTTGCCTAACAAGTAGACTGCAGACCTGTCTGAAGTTGGCGGACTATTTTCAGGAACATCTGTGCGCAGGCGTGGTTTACCTGAATAGCTTTGTCTTTACTGAAAATGCAAACTTTCAGTATCCACGCATCCCTGTGTGTGCCTTAAATAGGAAGTCCCCACATCTCTGGAGACCGAATTCCTTTCTCATGAATTTGTGTTGAAAATTATTTTTTTTTAACCCTGAGTTTGTGGTAGGGGTGCTGTTACTCTCTTTTTCATAGACTGATATTCCCGACATTAGTCCGTCTCTGCCAGCCTGCGAAACGGGACGGTTGAGGCGTTTCCAGGGGGTCTAAACAGGCCACATCTTACACCTTTCTTGGAGGGGTGGCACTTGCGGGGAAGAGCACTGGGTGTTATAAGGAAGCCAACTGGGTAATAAACTATTTAAATTTAAAAAATAAAATAAAATTTTCTTTAATGCATATTTATTTTTGAGACAAACGGTGACAGAGTGTGAGCCAGGGAGGGGCAGAGAGAGAGGGAGACACAAAATCCCAAGCAGGCTCCAGGCTCTGAGCTGTCAGCACAGCGCCCGACACGGGGTTCAGGCTCACAGACCACGAGATCGTGATCTGTTCCAAATTTGGACACTTAACCAACCGAGCCACCCAGGCGCCCCCTTGAAGAGGTCACATCTTAGAGCCAACTTGTGGGGTGAGTGCGATTGCGTTACATTAAAGCAAACAGCATTTCTGTTGTAATTTAGTATCAGGTAAATGCCCAAAGAATGCAAATAGTCTCTAAAGCATGTATGAAGCTGTGTTGTGTAGAAGACGTTAAAGTCGATTGATCCTGTATTTGGACTATTTCAGCAGATTTACCTTCCATTGGATTTGCAAGTAACATGCATCTGTGTGATTTTGATGTGCATGTGCCTGGCACACAGGCTTTTTCTAAAAGGAAAGGGGTTTGTGATTTGCACTCACAGAGTAGAGCAAGGTGATGAAGGACGTGGCCCGTGGGGAGGAACCAGCAGCTCACGGGGAAGTGTTGAGCCCGGCTCTAAGTCACGTGTCAGAGGACACCCGGAGAAACTTCTGGGAAGTCTGCCCGGGGTTAACAAATACCCTCCAGGAGTGCTGTTTCCCTCTGGACTACTTCCTTATGACTGCCAGCATTAAGATCTTCAACTGATCCTTGTAAACTAATTAAAACAAAATCTGGGAGATGTAAGGGACAAGAGTTGCTTCTAGAACAGAAGGAAGAGGGGAGCGCTGAGAAGCTGTTATCTGACTCCAGTGACCAGAGAAAAGCAAAGGGTGTAGAGGTGTTTGGGAAATGCTGGTGTGTGTGTGTGTGTCCAGGTGCCCCCAGAACTCTGTGCTAAGAAGACAAATCACTGTCCTGAATTTTTTTTTTTTTTTGGTAGCTCAAACAACTGTGTGAGCATTACACTTTTATTTTTTGGAAGGGAAGTTTCTCTTTTCAAAACTTGAGAAGCAAACGTAGGCTTGGAGAAAATAAGCAGCTCAGAATAGATGTTACCCAGGCATTCTGCATTTCCCTGTTGATATTAA
>PISW01014892.1:0-19132 GCA_004023785.1 Mungos mungo | reverse complement strand
GCATTCTTTACATTAGCCAAAAGGTGGAAGCCAGCTCATACACTCATCATAATAAATGAACAAAATGTAGTGAGTGTACACAATGGTGTATATGTGTGTGTGTGTGTGTGTGTGTGTGTGTGTGTGTACACACACACATACTGAAATATTATTCAGCCTTGGGGCTCCTGGATGGATCAGTTGGTTAAGCGTCTGACTTCGGTTCAGGTCATGATCTCACCTTCTGTGGGTTTGAGCCCTGTGTTGGGCTGTGTGCTGACAGCTCAGAGCCTGGAGTCTGCTTTGGATTCTGTGTCTCCCTCTCTTTCTGCCCCTCCCCAACTCATGCTCTCTCTCTCTCTCAAAAATAAATACAACATTTAAAAAATATCATTCAGCCTTAAAAAGAACATTCTGACACATTATAACCTCTATGAACCCTAAAGACATTATGCTAAGAGAACTAAGCCAGCCAGCAAAGGACAAATATTGTAGGATTCTACTTGAATGGGGTACCCATGCTGTCAAGTCCATAGAGACAAAAAGCAGAATGATGGTTGCCAGGGGCTGGGGGCAGTGGGCATGGGAAGTTATTGTTTAATGGCTACAGAGTTTCAGTTTGGAAAGATGAAAACATTCTGGAGATGGACAGCGGTGATGGCTGCACAATGGTATGAATGTTTTTGAACTGTACTGTATGACTGAACATAGTTCAAATAGTAAATTTTGTTATACGTATTTTACCACAATTTAAAATAGTTGGGGGAGAGATGTTTCTTTGTTTTTATTTAAATCACTAAACCTCTTGCAGTGCCTGGGTGGTTCAGTTGGTTAAGCATCTGACTTTGGCTCAGGTCATGATCTCATGGTTCGTGAGTTTGAGCCTCATGTGGGGCTCTGTGCTGAGAGCTCAGAACCTGGAGCCTGTTTCAGATTCTGTGTCTGTCTCTCTCTCTCTGTCTCTCTCTCTCTGTCTCTCTCTCTCTCTCTCTCTCTCTCTCTCTGCCACTTCCCGGCTCACACTGTCTCTGTCTCTCAAAAATGAATAAACGTTAAAAAAATTTAATCACTAAACTTCTTGGGTTCTCTAGTTCTAGACCAGAACAATAGATTAAAAAGGAAACTTGCGAGCTGCTTTGATGTTCCTATAGACCTCTCTAGGAATTGAGGAATTTTAGAGCAGTCTCCTCATGTTTCAGAGGAGGGCACTGGAGCCCAGAGAGGTTAAATGGCTTTTTCAGGACCCTAAATAAATAGAACCAGATGAAGGAACAAAAACAAAAACAAAAAAGAAGACAAATCTCAGCATATGTGTTTGCCTTTGTACTCTGTGGAGTGTGAGTGTGCCCACGGTTTCTATGACTGTGTGTGCATGCATGTGTCTACAGGCCTCTCTTCACCTCTCTGGAGACACCACTCACCTACCGACTGTGTAACTGCACACAGAAGTCACCTGTCACTCCCCAGCCACACTCTGCTATTTCACACCTTCATGCCTTTAGCCATGGGGGTTACCTCTGTTACCTCCATCTGGAAGACCTCTCAACTCTATTCTATCGGGCAGCTGCCTGCTCAATCTTCCTTTTCAATTAAGCTTTTGCTTGTGTCCCCCTCCCCCTAACCCAGACTAGCTCTTCCTCCCCTCTCTTTTCTGCTCCCACCGGGCCTTGCGCTTGCTTCTATTGTACTCACCCCACACTATGTCACTTCGCGGTGTTTAATATGCTGTGCTGTTTTCTATTCTCACTCCTACTTCATCTAAGCCAAACGAGAGGGGACTCAAAGGACGCAATGGGAGAGCTTAATGGAAAAGGCACTAGCATTTGATTCACACCTTCAAAGTCTCCAGGTGAGAGACTAGAGTTAGAGCTGCCCCTGCCCAGCAGCAGCGGGAAAAGAGGGCACTGGTTTGGGAGCAAGTTGCATGTCACTGACAAACAAAGGTGACTGACTATGGGTTACATCAAAGGGAACAGATCTGAGGTGCTACAAAAGGGATTTTTCCCAAGAGACAGACTAAACTGCTAAAGTCCCCCACCCCAAAAAAGCAATAGGCCAGCCTTTCAGAGAGAGTGCAGTTCAGGGACATCAGCAGGATTTCTAAGGAGCCCACAAAGAAGCCCAGGAGAGAGCTAACAATTGTATGAATCCCACCCACAGGACGCATGTTAACATGCCTTGTCGCTGTGCCTGCCACATCTGATGTGTCCTTCTGCCACCATCCCCCCGCACACCCTGGACCCACTCCTATAAGAAGTCGGAAAGGAGATGAAAAGAAGAAATAACGATTCCTCCAATGCAGGCTTCCAAGCCATCTGGAGGTGGGGGGAGTCTAAAAATTGACTGAAAGTTTGAGGTTTTGAAATTACACTGTACTGAATTGGCATTAGGTGATTAGAGCCCCAACAAGACTGACACACTCAAAAGCAAGTCATAAGGACTTAAAATTAGTCCTTATTCAGTAGGAGGTTATAGGAGAATTTGGCCAGGGTCATTTCAGTGCTGAGGCTATCAACGCCAAGAAACTTGAAGGGAAGTGTGGACCAGAGGCAAGGAACTGGAAACAGCGATGGTGTTACCCTTTCAGCAAGGATGGCTGTAAGAAAGGGATAAACACAACCACTTCGTAAAAGGAGCCATAGGGTCCAAAGAAGATTAGGGGGAGTTTGGAGTTCCTTAAGACTGAACAGTTTATATACTAAGGAAAATGAGCTAACTGAACAAGAGACATAGAAAATGCAGCAAAGGGTCACTGAGGACGAGGACGTCAAGTGGTGCCAAGGTGGGAGAAGAGGCAATCTAGAACACACAGGAAGGGACCAGCCTCCTTCTCCGTTCAACACACCAACACTGGTGGTCCCAAGTGTCCATGCCCTTCTTCACCTGCCCTTTCTTCCCAGATATCGTCACTAGCTCCCCTGGCCTCTATTATCATCTACCTTATAACAATTCTCAAATCTGTATCTCAAACGCTGAACCCTCTCAATTCTGAACAGCTGCATTTCTCCACTGTATGTTACATGGAGCTCTCACCCACAGCATGTGTAAAACTGACTAATGTTCCCCTTCTCACAAACCTACTCACTCAGCCATCAATACATGAAATACTGCCTAACAACACCACTCTGCACCAAATTAGTTTCCCCACAACAAAACTATAGTCATCTACAGCTCCTCCTATTCTTCACCCCTGACATCCAAGAAGTCACCAAACTGTGACCATTTGCTTCAGAAATGCCTCTTGGTCTGTTCTTTTCTTTTCCATGTGTGGGCTAACAGAGGCGTTCATCTCTCACCTGGATCTTCTTGTCTACAGGTTCCATGAGGGCAGAGAGCAAGTCTGTTTGTACATCTGGAGTTTAGCACAGTACTGGACCCACAGTAGGTTTTTAATGAATGCTTGTTAAATGGATGAATGGAAGGTCAATGAATGACCACTGTAATAGCTTATCTGGTCTTTGCTTTCACTCTGCATACATCCTCCCATTCTTCTCTCTACTGCTAATATGGTAATATTCTCTTCCTAGAAAAATCAGCATTATTAATTTGTATTCTCTCTCCTCCCCCTGTCTGTCTGTCTCTCTCCCTCTCTCTCTCTCACACACACACACACACCTACTCCCACTCCTCCCACAGACACACTTAGCATACAGAGGTATGAAGCTTAGAAGAGAGCTGGTTGCCAGTGTCTAGAGCATAAACTCTAAATTCAAATAAGTAGAGAACTCTCCACCCCCTAACATAACCCACACCCCGTAACTGGTCTCCCCAGCCTGATCTCCCACTCCTCCCGAAGCCTTCACTGGGACATGTACCATCCTCCAGCTATACCAAAAGACATACTGCCTCCTAAACATATCATGACGATGCTTATGTGTATGCTCCTTCTCTCCTGGGCAAAAGAGTCATCTTTCAAAGTCTGGCCCCATTTTAAATTTCCCCATGATGAGTTTTTTACGCTCTTGAGAAACCATTCTTCCCTCAGCACCTGCCCTGCATTCTGCTCTTACTGTTTTTATGGCCCGTATTTATATCAATGTGTTACCTTGCTAGATTGTGAGTTCCACTAGCCAGGGACTAGTCACCTATGTATCACAAGTCACTAGCACAGTACATGGCAGGTAGAGGGCACTTACCAAGTTAATTAGACCAGCTATGTGGGACAGGCAGGCAAAAAACAGTGGATTGCAGTGATGCCAAAAGCTTTCTCTGGCCTGGAATTTTACAATTTCTTTCTCTTCTGTTAACCTTATTTACTGTTTCTGAAAAGATTACAGAATATATTCATCAAGGCATAACTCAAACTGCTGGCATTGTGTCTGCTAGCCGACTGTGTCCAGAGCTGCTGCAATAAATTGATAGCACTTATTTGTAATTTGCAACCTACATTTGCATGCAAATAATTAATGTGCTGGAGTCCATAAAATTGATTTTTCTCTTAAGTTAAATATTCTACCTTGAATCTTGTTAGTGTATCAATTAATGAAGTTTTACTATATTCAACCGATAAACATTTACTGAGCCAAGTACTGTGGTCGGCCCTAAGGATAAAATGATAAATAACATAATTCCCTGCTCTCAGGAAGCTCACTGTCCAGGAGAAAGCAACATACAAGCCGATTCTTACAATACCACACACACTTGTTTCTTTTCTTAATAAGGCAAAATCTGGATGTTTACAGGAGAAAGTAGAGAAGACAAAAGCTAAAAGAGTATTCTTAGGAATACTTCCGAGTCTATAATCCTATTCGAAAAAACATATAATTACTTGGCTTTTAAAAATAAATCATTCTAACTTTTAGTACTCTTAACAATATTGCCCACTCAACAGGATCTCATATTATTAAACTTTCATCTGTGAGCCAAATATCACTGAAATCGATAAACAATAACTGAACACACATCCATTTAAAGACTGAAACTAGATTCCTTTTAAAAGCAAGATGGTAGACTGCTTACAATTAATGACCTTTGGTAGCACAGCAGAATTTGTCCAAATCAGTCAGCTTCTTTAAAAAATCTAAACAAACTATTCCATTGTTTTGATGAAAAATGGGAAAAAACACACAGGGTTCACAAAACTCTGTTTGGGGCTCATACTTACTCCTGACAGAATCGCCATAACCTCTCTCAAGAAACTCCCTGCTAAGCGCCATCCCCTGATACACACTCAACCTTCATGTTCTCCCCAGGACCCTCTGATTGGAGTCACACAGAACCACAGTGCAACACACGCCCAAAGTCCTCAAGACAGTTGTGGCCGCAGAGCCCAGGAAGACAGGTTCCAAGATACCTGCACCAGACCACCACTGAGGCATCTGCCCTGGCTCCTGAAACCTCCCACACCACACCCTGAAATCTAGGCCTTGATTCTTCTATTCCCAGGAAGCCTTGCAGGATCGAGGAAAGAAGCATACTAGTGTGTGCTTCCAGCGAAACCCGAAGCCAAAGGGACGCCAGATTGACATCGACTTTGTAATTGGTAGCTTCATTATTATTTATTTTGTCACGGAACTTAACACAACTGGCCAGCCCACAATCACAACTGCAGAAGTAAATTCAGAGCAGATTTTTTAAAATTTTCATCTGATTTTCCAGATAAGCACAGCGGTGAGAACCAACCAGACTACAAAAACAGGGGTGCTTGCTTGTATTAATATTTTCACTTGAAACCTCATTACCGCGTCAATGGAATCTCCGTGTGCATTTGTATTCAGACAAGGCTGGAAACAGCATCTGAACACATAATCATATCACAGTGTGTTTCTCCCGCTCCAAAGCTGAACCTTCTGCCTTAACACTTCCACAGACTCCTCCAGGCCCGCTTCAAACAGACAAAACACTCCTCCTAAAACTCAAAGAAACATCGCAACACCTTTGTAATAGGCCTATTTCCCAAGGGAGGGATAAAAGGACAAGGCAAATTAAGGGAAATGCGGAATATAAACTTGAAACCTACTGTCAATAAAACCCAAAACAAACTCGAAGCGGAGGTGAGGAAAGCAGGGGGAGGAAAGGCAATGTTAAATGGTCATCTTTCTTCTCATTTTATTTGAGGAAGTTAAGTTTGCACAGCTCCTTACAAGCTGTCTTTGGCTAAAATCACTATTAATGAGCTTTGACATTTGAAATTTAACTGAGCATGAGTTAACAGCTTCCAGCACTGCACCACCCATGAAGGCAACTGGAAATGTTTTGCTAGGGCCTAACGGTGTGTTTATTGAAAAGACACAGCTTTCAAGAGAAAGTGTTTATAGCAACCACTTTACCTGCTATCCCTGCCCTGTGATGTCTGTTTGGTTTCAGGGTTTGGGGGTGTTTCTTTAACTCCTTCAAGTCACGGCTCTAATTGTTTTTTCAAGTCTAGCAGGAAAACATTAATGAAGTTCTTTGCTCTACAGCAACCTGGATCATAAGGACAGATTGGAAAACTCTGAGTTATGACAAAGGGGCAGGCCACAAGGCAAAAAGAAATGAACCCATAGAGAGACTTCAGCTCACTCAAAAGGCAAGATGAAAATACTTTTTTTTTTTTTTGGTCAGTAGCATTAAAAATATTCTTTTCCAAGAGAGAACACAGTGAATAGACTGATAAGGCTGGAAGATGTCATGGATTCTTCTTAGGTAAAATTCTGGTTCTCTGAATGGAAGTGAATCTGTCATGAACCAAATAATTTCCCCAAGAGAAAGGCCTACAATGCCTACAAAGGCTATTCACTTCACTCTTTACCAAACAAGGCTAGAGGCGCACAGAATTGTTTTTAAAAAGGAGTACAATGGGGGTGGATCAGCCGATTAAGGATCCAGCTCTTGATTTTGGTTCAGCTCATGATCCCATGGTCATGAGATCAAGCCCCACATCAGGTTCTACACTGAGAGTGTGGAGCCTACTTGGGATTCTCTTTCTCCCTCTCTCTCTGCCCCTCCCCAGCTCATGCACGTGTGCACTCTCTCTCTCAAAATAAATACGCATTTTTTTAAAAGGAATATAGGGGCACTTGAGTGGCTCAGTCGGTTAAGAGTCAGACCCTTGATTTCAGCTCAGGCCGTGGTCTCACAGTTCATGAGTTCGAGCCCCAAGTAGGGCTATGAGCTGAAAGCATGGAGCTTGCTTAGGATTCTCTCTCTCCCTTCCTCTCTGCCCCTCCCCAACTCATGTGCTTACTCCCGCTCTTGTTCTCTCTCAAAATAAACAATAAATAAATTTTTAAATAACAAAGAGTACAATAGAAAAAAAGGAATGAGCTTGAAATAAAAGTATACTCACACACACCCTGCTCTCGCACAAAGTTTGCATGTTGTCAGCCTCCACCTCCATGACACATTTAAGAGAGACGAGGAGCATGGCTGAATCTCCTGCAACAGTCCTAGGAACACTGTTCCATGTCCAGTGATCCCATACAGATTCTGGACCTTAAACATGCCCGGATGCCAATATCGATATGAAGCTCAGAACCAATGCCCTTTCCCTAAAGCCAGTGTAATGCTGAAGAACTTAGGGGTATCCTTTGCCTAAGGCATTCCTGGACTAAGTAAGAGTAAATGGAGAAATGAGACTCTAATCTGGAGTGCGTCTGAGGAATGCAGGCAGAATCTCAGTTACAAAGAAAAGGAAGTTCAGAATCTGTGAACTAGAAAGCACATGTGATTTCAAGGCTTTCATTCACCCACCCACCCCTAAAACACAAAGGAGGAAATCTTCAAGAACACTGAATCATGAAGATAATTCATGGGTCACAAGTGAAGGAATGTGAAAAAAAAAAAAAAAGCAGGAAAGGTGGGCTCTGTGTTCAAAGATATTTTTGGAATTACTAGATTTTTCTTCTTAGAAACATCAAATATTATTCAATAGTAACTCTTTTAAAATACCATAGAGAATCTTCATTCTATGTTCGCTTATTGTCGTGTATTACAAGACTTCTAAATTATATCTAGAAGTTATACAATAGGCAGTTTTTAACTTTATTTATTTTGAAAGAGAGAGCAGGTACATACAAGCAGGGGAGGGGCACAGAGAAGGAGAGAGAGAATCCCAAGCAGGGTCTCTGCTATCATCACAGAGTCCGAAGCTGGGCTCTGTCTCTCAAATCATGAGATGATAACCTGAGCCGAAATCAAGAGTCAGACACTTAACTGACTGAGCCACCCAGATGCCCCTAGGATGCTTTTTAAAACTCTGCTGATTGTAGGGGCACCTGGGTGGCTCAGTCAGTAAAGCTTCTGACTCTTGATTTCACAAGTCCTGGGATAAAGTCTCACATCAGGCTCTGCATTGACAGCATGGAGCCTACTTGGGATTCTCTGTCTCCCTCTATCTCTGCCCCTGCCTCACTCACACTTGCTCTCTGAAAAATAAATTAATTTAAAAAAATTTTTAAACACCATAAATATAAGTAATACACAGCATTTGGCTCTAACTCTGTAGGGACACTATACTCATTCTTGATGGTGAGAGTCATGGCCACTGACACCTCACAAACTCCTCACAAATGGCGGAGGGGAGGAGAATATGGCATAGTATTTGCCCACTGAACCTCATGCACTTCTTCAAGAAATATCTTTGAAGGCTTCACTCAAATCTTTTTACTCTGATTTTGCACATATATTTATTAAGATTTTGTTACCTCATCCTTTGGTGAAGAAAAGAGGATAGATTAGAAGGAAGTAGGGGCTGCCGACAGCAACCAATGTGTCACCTGACCCCTGAAGCTGACAGCAAAGGAAGGGACAGAACATATCGGCACAGTCATGGGCACACACGTTCTAGTGATTTCAATAGTACCCAGGGCATAGGTATTATTTTTTTTAAGTAAATAATTATACTTATGCAAATGAGGCAGAAGCATCAAGAAACCATTTTATTCTACTGCCTATCCTCAGTCACAAAGGCAGAAAAGCCTCTCCTATTTTATAATACACAAAATAAACAAAACTTGGGATTTAAAGGAAAATTGGGGGTTGCCCAGAAAGTTAACTCCTACATTATTTCTCATTCCCCAGGGAAAACAAAAGAGTGAGGACTTTGGTCTAGGAATGAAATTTAGAAATGTTATTTAGACAACAAACAGTGGCACAGTGCTCACTAAACTCCAGGTGCACTGCAGGGGCTCAGACCACCCCTGAGGGGCTCATAATCTGAAGGGAAACAAAGGGTACCTGGGTGACTCAGTCAGTTAAGCATCTGACTTCAGCTCAGGTTATGAACTTGCTATTCGTGGGTTCAAGCCCCATGTCAGGCTCCGTGCTGACAGCTCAGAGCCTGGAGCCTGCCTAGGATTCTGTGTCTCCTTCTCTCTCTGAGCCTCCCCTAGAGTGTCTGTCTGTCTGTCTGTCTGTCTCTCTCTCTCTCTCTCTCTCTCTCAAAAATAAAGATTTTTAATAGATTAAAATAAATGGGAACTATTAGCAGGTGCTGGGTACACCGATGGGTACAGGAGATACGGAGGCACCATGATGGAGCATCCACCAGCAGGGCACGAAAAGCTGTCTACGGTTGAGGGCGAGCTAGTGCATGGCATGTGTTATAGACCCCAACTGTTTTCTCCCTCACTCCAAGCTCTTCACTTTAGTAGCACTTTAAAATTGATCTGAATTTGGAAAATAGCAAAATGAAAACCAAAATAATTGAAGTGCTCAGGGCTGAAGGCATGAGGCTGGGAGGAAAGGTAACTGTAACAATAATAATGGAAAACACTGACTGAATGTATCAGACATCAGGAACTGCACTAAGACCCTTACTTCACAACCCTATTCAAACCTCACAATAGCCTTCCGAGGGATCCATCTGAGTCATCAAATTTACCAATGAGAAAACTGAGACATACAGGGGCCAGAGACACATACCCAAAGCCAAATGTTAGTGGGGGAGCCAGGTCTTCAAAGTTCTGTTTTCAGACATTAGAAGCCTCTGCCCTAAAGAATAATCTAGAGCAATATAAAAACTTATCTCCATTCTGGTAGAGTTTCCAGAAATCTGAAATCATGAGAAAAATATAGCCCCAGAAACAGAAAGATCCCAAATTAGACTAAATCACCAATCAAAATTTACACTCCATTTTCTCCCCCTCATGAGGGAGAAGCTCTTTTCCTTCAAATCTTTCTTCCTAGAGATGTGGACTTTCAGTATCTCTGATTCTGTGGAAGACCCTCTGGTTCCCAAATCACAGCAACTGTTTGCTTTTACTCGTTGAAGAAAATAGGCTTTGGAGTCAGCAACACACATCCGAATGCCACCTTCCCCACGTACTGTGTGACCATGGAAGTCTCGTAATTACCTGGAAGGTCAGTCCCTCATCCATAAAATGGAGATTTTTCAAGGGTCATTATAATGAGTTAGCTAATTAAGGGAAGACTAACTCAGTGTCTGACAATTAATAGGTTCTTAGTGAGCGCCCTAACTTACTCTCATCCTTTCTCATACTTCTTAAACAAAAACAAGAAAAATATTAAAAACTAAAAGTAATTGGAGAAAAATCAACTTTCTTGGGTAATGAAAATGTTCTATCCCTTAACTTTGAACATGGGCTTCATGGCATACAAGTGTCAATGAAGTACACACTTAAGACCTATGCATTATATGTAATTTATACCTCAATAAAAGAGACAAATTCTTGACAAGTTAAACTGTAATTTTAAATTTAATGTTGCAAACATATTAATTCTAAGAGCTAGCCAAATTACACAGCACTTATTTTGTGTTGCCAAACTAGAAACTGGTAAAAGCACAAAAAAATCTACACTATATACATTTTTCATCTAGCTCTAAAATTTTATTCTTCCACCTTGCTCCCACTTGAATCAATCCTAAAGAAATTTCCAAGAACCACAGTTTCATTGCTTTATAATGCAAATGCCTCGGTACAGTTTTCTGCGCAGGCACCTGGCCACATGACAGCCAACAACCACCACCACCACCACCATCACCACCACCGCAGCCACTGGAATCTACATTAATGAGAAATGTCAGAATTGAATAGTGCTTTAATGCTTTCGGAAGGTTTTCTGGGACACCTGGGTGGCTCAGTCAGTTAAGCATCCCAATTCAGCTCAGGTCATGATCTCGCAGTCCATGAGTTTGAGCCCTGCTTCGGGCTCTACTGACAGCTCAGAGCCTGGAGCCTGCCTTGGATTTTGTGTCTCCCTCTCCCTCTGCCCCTCCCCAGCTCACGCTTGGTCTCTCTCAAAGACAAACATTTGAAAAAATTTAAATAAAAAAATACTTTGGAAGGTTTTCACAGATGTAGGCTCATTTAGATCTCAAAAATTTTGCAGGAAGATCGTACAAAGCACTACTGAACCAGTGAGTCGGGGTCCCTTAGTAGGATGGTGTTAGCAGAAACTAGAACCCATCTTCCAACATCAAGGCTCCTGTTCTTCCCTTACTCCGAGGCCTCTGACAGAGGAAGGGATGGCAAAACAAAGGGAGGCCCTCCAACTTGTGCCAACTAAAGTTGGCCCTGCACAGGAGTGGCTAGTGAGAACCAAGTATGCACACCAGGGGGTCACATTATTAAACTCCCGTGGCCTTAGAAAAGGATAAAATCTGCCAAAAATAGATTCCTCTACACTTTCCAGAGTTGCATCTGGGGACCAAGATTTTTATATCTGACATGACTGTTCTCAAAGGAGAACATTAATGCCACAGACCCACTCCAGCCTTCAGACCTCTTGTGCTAGAACCAACATTTTACCTTCTATAAACACTCTATGAGGGGAGAAAAAAACCCCTGGATTTTTCCAGGTCAAATTAAAAGAAAAAAAAATCATACTAATTAAAGCCATATTCTCTTGGACAAAGATACTTAGTTCTTCCTTCTCTTCCTTGTCCCTTGCAAAACTTGTTTCAAGGCTAAAGGGAGCCAATTAAAGTTTCTATGATCATGAAATAGAATTCTGTTGGCGCAGGAAACACTGAGCAAAAGCAGTTGTATTCCTGCCTCTCCAAAAGTGTATATAGGTGCTTGTGGAAAAAACTATGCACGTGGGCACACTTGTGGGTGTGCACATGTGCACAAAGAAGAGAGGAGGCTATTAGAGAATTCCCATGTCTCCTACAAATAATGTAGGAATAGCATATTATAAAGGCATATTTTCCTATTATCTAGAGGAATCTCATTTTCGTTTTGGATCTTTCACTCTTGGATTATCATATTTTACCAAATTCCAACCTAATTAATGTCTTTCATTTCACCTCTCCTAGAAATTAAAAGAAAAAAAAAAAAGACAACAATCCCAATCAGTTTATTTACAAAGTTTAAGAGAAAAAACAAAGATCATAGCTATATCTGCTAAATTCCCTAGAATAGTTCAATGTCTCTCTTAATTTAAGAGAAAAAAGGGAGAAAGGAGGAAGAGAGCGTGAAGAAGAAAGAAAATAGAGAGGAAGGAAGGAAAGAAAGAGAAAGGGGAAACAGTGATTTCACTTATCCCATTCAAGCACCTAGCAGCCGCTTTTATTGTTATTTATTTATTTCCTCCCTTTTTGAGCTAGATCCTTTTTTCTCATTTAGTCCGACAGAGATTGTCCTCCTGGAGTGACCTTTTATTCTTTCCTTTTCCTTCACCCCTCCGGGCTATTGCCCTCATGCCAGTAACTAGATAACACATTCTATCAAAGATTTTTTAAAAAAAAAAAATCATTGGGAAGGCACTAGGGCTGATAGTGGCATCAATCGTAGCCTGACACGGGCTAGGGTCAACCATTTATCTCTTCACATAGCCTGTGGTTACTTTAGCGGCCATCTTGACTTGCTCCATCTTAACAACCTTGTGCAGATGTCGCCTCTCCCAGCCCTGATAATATCTGCTCCCAAGTCCTTTTCTTCCCTTGGTTGGCATATTTCTTTGTTTTACTCCAGTGGACATCTTTTCATACAAAATCAAGGTGGGAAGCCCCTCCCTTCTTTCAGAGTCTTTCCCTACTCCAAAGACTAGGGCTGCAAAAGCATCTTGCTTATTGGGCCAAAATTTTCAAAGTAAAATTGAAACACTTTTGCCCCTTAGTTAATACAGCCATGTCCTTGAACTTAAACTGTATTCACTAGCATTACGAGACAGGAGCTTTTACTGAAAGATTTGTCTTGATAAACACAAATTTATTTTCCAGACTACTCCATCTTTTCCTATCCCATCCTCTCCCTATCCCTGCCTAACATACCATTTGCTATCATTTTTAATAACTTACTCAGCAAACAGCATGATGCTTAAGAAAAAGCTTAACACTAGGCAGACTGCATTTCACAATCCCTGCTCCAACATTATAGCCATGGGGCCTTGGGCAAGTATCTCAACCTTCAGAAGCATCCATTACCTCATCTGTAAAATGGAGCTCATAATACATACTCCGTAGTGCTGTGAAAATAATGTACACAAAATAGTTTTATGCCACGTGACAGTTACATATAAAAGCTCAAAATACTTGAGCTACTATATACTCCCTTAAAGTTACTGAATAATCGGTCAGTTGCTCAGGCAATGAAATGTAAAGGGGTACCCAGCATGCTTCACCCCATATGCAAAAATTATCCACACTACGCCTACTTTTCTACCATTATATCTTCATTTATTTGGGTCTCCAAGAATTCAGTTATAAAATGCAGATATACATGGAGAGTTTTAGACCTTATGAACTTCAACCTTAAATAGGAGTTGAATTTGAACAGGAATGGAAGACAAAAACAAAAAAAAAAATAAAAGAGGCTCACAGGAAAACTTTTATAATATATATATAAAATAATTTTTAATCTAAATTCCAGATGCCTCATGTTCCTATAAATGCAAATAAATGTGAAATATAATAATTTTCACTCTGTATATACTCTATATAAAATGCTAAACTATGAGAGAGTTTTGGGTTAAAATTTGTTTTCATCCTTAAATTCCCATTAGCAGACTCCCTTTTCATTTTTTTATATTTATTTATAGTTTATTGTCCAGTTGGTTTCCATATAACACACAGTGCTCTTCCCTACAAGTGCCCTCCTCCATGATCATCACCCCCATCCCCTGCCCCCTCCCCCTTCAGCCCTCAGTTTGTTTTCAGTATTCAAGGGTCTCTTATGATTTGCCTCCCTATCTCTCCCTAACTCTTTCCCCCACCCTTCCCCTCCCCATGGTCTTCTGTTAGGTTTCTCCTGTTAGACCTATGAATGAAAACATATGGTATCTTTCCTACTCTGTCTGACTTATTTCGCTTTGCATGACACCCTCGGAGCCCATCCACTTTGCTACAAATGGCCAGATTTCATTCTTTCTCATTGCCATGTAGTATTCCCTTTTCAAACATAATCCATGTAAAATAGACTTCAATTAAAAGTTTAAAAAAAAACAAAAACAAACAAACAAAAAAAAACAGGGATACCTGGGTAGTTCAGTTGATTAGTATCTGACTTTGGCCCAGTTCATGATTTCAGGGTTCAAGCCCCACATGGGTCTCTCTGCTGTCTGCATAGAGCCCTGCTTCAAATCCTCTGTCCGCCCTCCCTAACTCATTCTCTCTCTCAAAAATAAGTAAAACATTTTTAAAAAGTAAATGTTTAAAAAGTTTAAAAAACAAAAATAAATAAGTTAGCAAACATTGGTAATGGTTACATGGAGTTTATTATGTTATTCTATTTTTATACGCAGTTGACCATTGAACAACATGGTTTTACTTATACATAGACTTTTTACAGTACGGTACATAAATGTATTTCCTCTTCCTTATGATTTTGATAGCATTTTCTTTTCTCTAGCTTCTTTTATTGTAAGAACACAATATGTAATACTTATACAAAATATGTGTTAATCAACTGTTTATGTTCTCAATAAGACTGCCAGTCAACATTAGGCTGTTAGTAGTTAAGTTTTTGGAAAGTCCAAAGTTATACCCAGATTTTTGACCACACAGAGGGCCAGCTGTTCAAGCACCAATTGTAATTTAAATCATTTAAAATTAAAGAAAAGTGGCTTCTGGGTGGCTCAGTTGGTTAAGCATCCAACTTCAGCTCAGGTCATGATCTCATGGTTTATGAGTTCAAGCCCTGCATCAAGCTCTGCGTGGACAGCTCAGAACCTGGAGTCTCCTTCTGATTCTGTGTCTCTCCCCTTTCTCTCTCTGTGCCTCTCTCCTGCTCACATCTCAAAATTAAACATACATTTAAAAAATTTTATAATTAAAGAAAAATTAGGCCAGAATAAGTAATTGCCTTACATATACCAATTCTACTATTCATCCAATTTATCCATAGAAGTGTATGACATCCCTGTCAATCTAGTGACCATTAACCTTAATTATGTTCATGCACGTGTTCATTCAACATAACTTTACTCTTGTGGTCCTCACAGATCTAAAAACCAGGCCTTACAGCACACATTACTCCCCTATCAAGATAAATATGCATAAAAACACACACAGGCACTTCCACTCAAATCACTGTCAGAGCAAAGGGGTAGGAAAGCAGGAAATCTCCCTGGAAGGACCTAGAATACAAATGGTAGGGTAATACCCTCAAGAAGGCAGAAGGTGTGGTAAGTAAAGTGGGCAGAGCTACCCCAGCTCATAGCTGAGGTTAAAGCTCAGGAGATACATTTTAATATACTTATACTTTCTCCACTACCCTGAGATCCACTTCCACAAATCAATATTATAATTTTACATATTTATTTTGGAAAATGTTTACAAAAGACAACAGATTTTCTCTTCTTTGAAATATTTTTTCAAGAGAAAATCAGCTAGCAGTAATAGTATGGGCTCTAAAATTCTTTTATCTTTTGAGTCCCAGCTCTGCCAGTTACCAGCTGCAGGTCCTGGAATAAGCCACTAACCTTTCTGAGCAGTTACTCTGCGAATTGGAGTTGATAACAGCAATCACTTCAAAGCTTCATTTTGGAGGGGCTCCTGGTGGCTCAGTCCATTGAGGGTGTGACTCTTGATTTGGGCTCAGGCCATGATCCCAGGTTGTGGGAAGGAGCCTCACGTCAGACTCTGTGCTGATGTGGAGCCTGCTTAAGATCCATTCTCTCTCTCTCTCTCCTCCTCTCAAATAAAAAATTATTTAAAATTTAAAAATAAATAATAATAAAACAGGTAGTTGAAGTCAATGGCTTCACTCAGTTTCCGACAAGAAGTATTATTAATGTTATCACTTTCTTTTAGTAGAGATAGTGTTTTTTTTATAATATAATGGAGCACAGGGGCACCTCGGTGGCTCAGTAGGTTAAGTAGCCAACCCTTGATTTCAGCTCAGGGCGTGATCTCACTGTTTGGGGGTTCCAGACCTGTATTGGGCTCTGCATTGACCGTATGGAGCCTGCTTGGGATTCTCTCTCCCTCTCTCTCTCTCTGTCCTTCCTTCCCCTCTCAAAATAAATGAATAAACTTAAAAATAAAATAAAATAATAATATAAAATAAAATGGAGCATATACCTCTCTACATGACATCAGATCTAACCCTAAAGTACCTTATCATGTTTTTCCTCTCATTTTCCTCAATCTTACCAAAACAGCAATTACAGATCTGGTTATTCCATTTTGATGTTTGAAAACTATTGGTTTATGCAGGTAAAGTGATGCATTCTGGGAGAAGAGAATCAGTAAAAGATGAAGGATTACCTTCTGTTGCAATGGTCCTTGATTAGATGGACTACAGGATAAAGATAAATTTCAATGTTAGAATGGCTCTCCAAGAGATCCCACACACTATCCTCTTCAAGAAGTTACCAATACAGGAAAATTTTAGAATGGTTTTACCAAAACAAGCAAGGTCCCCGCAGGCATGGGCACTGAAGGCTTCAGTCAGAGTGAGGCTAGAGGACTGAACTGTGGCCTAAATTGCATGCCACCTGGCAGAGTGAGTCTTTTCTCCAGGAGCAGTGCACTGTTAGCATATAAGAAACATTAATAAATTCCTATCTCAGATGTGCAGAAATGTCACACAGGAAAGAAGCCAGCTTGCCCTCTCGCTGCACCATTCTAGCTCTGGGTTAAGAAGGTACAAATTTCAGAGCTGCTGGGACAAGGGTCCCAGTTCAAACCTTCGGTCCCTGCCCCCATTAAAATTTAAAACTAGATTCCGACCCATCACGGAGTGGCACCAGAGAATTGCAATTTCATCCAGCATGATTTTTATTAGCCTTGCAATTTCTTAATGGGCTCCCCTGAGGGCTGGCTGGGAGAATCCTGCACTACCAGTCCGGATTTGCTACAGGCAGCTTAATAAACATGGCATCTGCCCCGTGACAATTGTCATAACATCTGACCAGGGGGCAGAAGGCAGAGCTAAAGGTTAACAAAACCATAGCTCGGGTGGCAAGGAGGTGAATGGGGGAGAAGGTGGGAAACCGTAATCTGGAGGAAAAGGCTGCTCACCGGATCCACGGTTCCTCCAGCCTGGCCAGAGTTCCCAGGAGCTGAGCAGGCAGCTCGGCGCCTCCTGCAATCAGCATGTTTCACACACCTCATCAGTGTCACCACTCCTGACATCTCATTATGCACCAGAGGTGGAAGTGGACAGGTATGGAACACCCGAACTTTTCCCTTTCTTATTATTTCTTTGGCGCACCGTAAAGCTGGGAGCTAATTAAGTCCTGTGGGACAGACAATCAGTGTCTTTTTTGCTAGGTTAAATTACATTATATACAGATGCAAAAATAAAAAGAGAAGAAAAAAATAATCCCTCAGCTCTTTCCTGGTGAATAGAGTACGTTAGAAATATGATGATTCCAAACTGGAAGCTGAAGTTGATGTAGCTCCTTAGCATACAGGGGCTCTAATGAAGTCACGTGACAAACCCACCAGGGAATCTTCCTCCTCAGAAGATCTCAAAGCACTTGAAAAAGCACTTTTAAAGAACTTCTTGCCTCAACTCTAAGAGAAAGTTGATTAGGGGATGACGGCAAATCCTAGATTACAGGTAGGAAAATTCACTCAGTCAGGGTGGAAAAGAACACTTCCTTTGGATCTGTAAAATCCTAGACTGAGAAGAAACCCTCAGTGGTAACCCAGAATCAGAGAATGTGAGAAGGACCCTTTTCCCGTATAATGATCTAATCTGAAATTTCCACAGGCAGCCAATAGGTGTTGCATGGAAACAAATAAATAAATTTCTTATAACCAAAGAAGTCTAGGAAAGGTCGTGTTTGACAGAGTAAAACGGTGTTCTCTTCTACAGGACTCCCTAAGCCTTGAACACATCCCTGGGAGCCATGACATCTGCAGCATTTCCCAAACTTACTTGACCACAGACCTTTTTTCTCCAGTGGGACTTCCTCCATTGCTAATTTCCCAGAGAACTCACATTGAAAAATGTTGATTTAGGGGCACCTGGGTGACTTAGTAGGTTAAGTGGCCAACTTAGGCTCAGGTCATGATCCCACAGTTCGTGGGTTTGAGCCCTGCTGACAGCTCAGAGCCTGGAGCCTGTTTCAGATTCTGTATCTCCCTCTCTCTCTGCCCCTCCCTTGTTCGCACTCTCTCTCTGTCTCAAAAATAAACATTTTTTTAAAAATTGAAAGAAAGAAATTGCTGATTTAGTGTCATTCCTCATAATACATGAGGAAACTGGGGTTTTCCTCAGGACTTGCCTAAAACCTCACAGGTAAGTATTATCCATAATTACCCATAGCATTCTCTGTAACTTAACCAAGAGTCCCTATTCTTCCTCTCACTTGGTAAGTCATTCAGCATTTCTCCATACTTCCTTCAGAACACCCATCTTATGGCCAACAGGCACATGAAACGATGCTCAGTGTCACTCATCATCAGGGAAATTCAAGTCAAAACCACACTGAGATACCACCTCACACCAGTCAGAGTCGCTAAAATGAACAAATCAAAAGACTATAGATGCTGGCGAGGGTGTGGAGAGATGGGCACCCTCCTACACTGTTGGTGGCAATGTAAACTGGTGCAGCCACTCTGGAAAACAGTGTGGAGGTTCCTTAAAATACTATCCATAGAACTCCCCTATGACCCAGCAATAGCACTGCTAGGGATTTACCCAAGGGATAAAGAAGTGCTGATGCATAGGAGCACATGTACCCCAATGTTCATAGCGGCACTTTCTACAATAGCCAAATCATGGAAAGAACCTAAATGTCCATCAACTGAAGAATGGATCAAGAAGATGTGGTATATATGTACAATGGAGTACTATATGGCAATGAGAAAGAATGA
>PISW01014891.1:0-19253 GCA_004023785.1 Mungos mungo | reverse complement strand
GGATCAGAACGTTTTGTTTTGGGTTGGTGTGAAAGGGACTGAAATTGTGTCCCTGCTGGGCTTTTAGAAGATATCACAAATTATAACTTCAGTTTCAAGCCAAGAATAACACGTTGCTTTTTCTGAACAGGTAAATGTGTGGATTCCAAAACATTGCTGGTTTTTCTTTCCTTTTCTTCCCTGTGTGTGTCTTGTGACGCGTGTCTATGACTTCAGCCCGGCTGAGGTCCGCTGGGTGCCTCGTGCGGGTTTGGTTGTGGCCTGTCCCCTGCCCCCCGTGGTAATACTGCACTCACGTCCCCTTCACGCAGACCAAGTGGCAGAGATCATCACCGAGGTCCCGCCGGATGAGCCAGTGACGGCGGCGCCAGACGAGCGGATCATGGAGCTGGTTCTGGGGAAACTGGCCTCCACCGCGGGCGACGCCAGTTCAGTGCCGAAGTGAGTCCTGCTGCGGCGCCGGGACGGCCATGTAGACAGCGGGGGGGGGAGGGGGGGGCCGGGGGGGGCCCCCGAGGCTGCGGCGCTGGGACGGCCGTGGGGACGGCAGGGCCCCCGGGCAGGGCGGTGCCCCTCCTTGTGAGAAGAAAAGGTGTGCTTGGGGAGTGGCCGGATCCTTCCAGAACTGAGGAGCAAAAGAGCACGTTCACCGGGAAGACAGTTACAGCGCAGTTTACCATCTTAGCCACGTCCGGGTGCACAGTTCTGTGCCGCTAAGTGCATCCACGTACTGTGCGGCCTCCAGCACCGTCCGTCTCCAGAACTTTCCATCCTCCCCGACTGAAACTCAGTCCTCATGGAACACTGACTGCCCAGGCCCCCCCTCCCCGCTCTCCCTCCCATCCCTGTCCGTGAGGACCAAGGCACCTTATGTGAGGTTCCTGGTCTGGGCGCAGCCAGGCCCGCTGCTGGTCCTGCCGTGCCGGGCCCGTGGCGCTCGGCGTGACGTGCTTGGGACTCGTCGTGTTGGAGCAGGTGCCGGTCGGCCCTTCCGTCCCCAGGCTGTCACTCCTCCGTCCAGGGGCACCTGGGCTGTTTCCACCCTGTGGCTGTTGTGAGCAGCGCTGCTGTTACAGGATAGTCTTGTGTTTGAATTTCTGTAAATTTAACACTGTGCTGTGGTTTTTGGTTTTTTGGGGGGTTTTGTTTTTGTTTTTGTGAACGATGAAAATATTTTGTATTTTAGTTGTCATTCCTGGGTAAATCTCTGCTCTGACATTGAATAAGCTGCTGATAATTTCTTCTTGGGCTTTATTGGAGGGCCTCTTACTGTTTCCACGATGCACCTGGCCCCATCCGGTCTGGGAGCCCGTGCAGACCGGGGCCGGGTCACCTGTTCGCTAACCTACCGTGACTGCCCAGAGAAAATCTGTCGCCTTCTGTCAGAAAGATGTTTAAATGGGAGAAGAAGTTTTTAAAAATCAGGGTCAGAGAAAGTAGAAAACAGAGCAGAGGCCAGACCGACCGAGAGAAGCAGGGTTTTTCCCAGGGCATAAACTGAGAGCGTCCTGGTGGCTAGGGTGAAAAGGCGGTCAAGTGTCTGACTGTACAAAAAACACTGATGATGCCATTGGACATTCAGGCCGTGCCCCACCCAGGGTCCCCTGAAGCCGGGTGGGTGCCTGCGTGCCCGCCCTCCTTCCCCGCGGCAAGCCGGGGAGTTTTGGAGAAGCGCCTTCCAAGATGGTGGTGACCTTGCCTGTCTTCCATGACGCACGTGGCCCCCATCTTACCAGGTGTCTGTCTAACGCGGCAGGTTCCCACATCATCAGAGCGGCAGCCTCGCCCTCAAGCGGAGCCTGCTCCTGTCGAGCCGGCACGGCGTCCGGAGGAAGCTGGTCCGGCAGCTGGGGCAGCTGGGGGAGCACAGGCGGGTCTACCAGTGCAGCATCTGCAGCAAGGTCTTCCAGAACAGCAGCAACCTGAGCAGGCACGTGCGCTCCCACGGTGAGTGCCCGCGGCGCCCGCCCGGGGCTGGGGGAGGTCCGGGGACTCGCCGGAGTCGTGAACCAGCTTTGCGTCGGCCCTCAGGTGACAAGCTATTTAAGTGCGAGGAGTGTGCCAAGCTGTTCAGCCGCAAGGAGAGCCTGAAGCAGCACGTGTCCTACAAGCACAGCAGGAATGAGGTGCGTGCGCCCCGGGCTCCGGGCTGGCCTGGGGCAGGGGCCGCTGGGAAGGAAGGCAGAGTCACCAGGGCGCGGGAGGAGGTGCAGGGGGCGGGCGGCAGGAGGGGGAGGGTCCCCGAGCGGGCATTCTTCCTGGGCAGGTCGATGGCAAGAGTAAGAACTTGCTCACATTCCCAAATCGTGTAGGAGAGTAGTGGACAGTGTCACAGACCAGGATGGTGACAGAGAGCAGGACGGTGACAAAACCAGGACAGTGATGGAGAGCAGGACGGTGACAGAGCAGGACAGCGATGGAGACCAGGATGGTGACACAGCAGGACGATGACAGAGACCAGGACGGTGACACAGAGTAGGACAGAGACATAGAGCAGGACGGTGACAGAGACCAGGACGGTGACGGAGACCAGGACAGTGATGGAGAGCAGGACGGTGACAGAGCAGGACAGCGATGGAGACCAGGATGGTGACACAGCAGGACGATGACAGAGACCAGGATGGTGACACAGAGTAGGACAGAGACATAGAGCAGGACGGTGACAGAGACCAGGATGGTGACGGAGACCAGGACGGTGACAGAGACCTTGTGCACTTGGAAGCTGCGAGAGGCAGGTCAAGGTCGGGCCGCCCCGCCCGTCCCCCGACGTGCTGCCCTGTCCCCAGGTGGACGGCGAGTACAGGCACCGCTGTGGCACCTGCGAGAAGACGTTCCGCATCGAGAGTGCGCTGGAGTTCCACAACTGCAGGACAGGTGAGCGGGCTGCCCACGGACAGGGCGCTGCGCACCGTCAGCGCGCTCTCACCCGGCTCCGTCCGCGTCCCCTCCCAGCCCACGCCACGGGTTCTGAAGGAGACGCCGGTGGGAGGGGCCTCTGGACTCCAGGAGACGCTGTGCCTCCCCCCCCCCCCCGCCGCCGAGAACGTGGGCAGAGGTGCGGGTGCCCGGGACCACAGGAGACGTGCCTGGGGGGGCGGGTGTGAGGACGGGAGTTCCGCCTAGCTGGCTGGAAGGCTCCCCCTCTGCCGTCTGCACTCGTCACCCGCTGAGCCCGCCGGCGCCCAGGACAGGCCGTGGTAGCCCCTGTCCCGAGAGCACAGGACCAGCTTGCTCACTCGCGTGGCCACACGCCAGCGCACTTGCACAGGCCTGTAGCCAAGGGGCCTGGGTGCCCGTTGCAGGCCCTGGCTGAGCTCAGGCTCCCCCCAGAAGGGCGTAGACGGAGCCCTGGGTGGGTGAGGGGGTCCAGCATGGCCGAGAAGGTGGGCGGCTCGGACACCTGTCAGCTTGGCCTTCGGTGCGAACCCCCTTCCTGTCGGCCCTCCGTGCACCGCCTGTACCTGCTAGTTCTCACCCCCCGTCTCTCAGAGACCCTTTAACCGGCATGAGCTGAATATCCCCTGGCCGCCCCACGGGGGCCAGCTCCCGCCCCCACGCACCTGCTGGCCCCCGTGTTTGCTCGGGTCCAAGGGCTTTGGTCTGCAGCCAGGGCTTGTTTCTCCACGGCACCCCGCTCCCGCGACAGGGTCGTGCCGAGGGTGGACGAGTCTCTTCTCCTGAGCTCTGCCTGCTCTGCGCCAGCCACGGCATGGAGTGGTGGCCCTGGAAGCCTCCAGGCGCACTGGCAGTGTGCTGCGCATGTGCATTCTGAGCTGTGCACCCCAGGAGTGCCCTCAAATCTGGGGCACAGGCCCCTGCTGTTTCCACGGATGCGGTGTCGGTCAGGAGCCTCAGCTGCGTTCCTGGCCGGAGTCAGGATGGCGCCCCACGTGGCCACTTGCGGCTCTGCGTGAGTGCAGAGCAAGTCCCAGGCCCTCCCAGGCCCTCCCAGGCCCTCCCAGGCCCTCCGGTGTTTGGTGGGGCAGCCTCCACCCCAGGGGCACAAGCTGGTCCCTTTTCATCTCTGTGTCTCTGGACACAAATGGAACAAAGTAATAGAAGAACTCAGAGCAGCTCTTGGTACACGTCAGCCAAAGGGCCTGTTAAACCAGGCCTTCCTTTCATTACTTGGAAGTAACCATAGCAGTGAATTAAGGTACATCTCTCTCATCTCCAAGGTTAGAAGTTTCAGATGGAAAAGGAAGAACAATGGGGCGCTTGGGGGGCTCAGTCGGTTAAGTGCCTGACTTCGGCTCAGATTATGATCTCATGGTTCGTGGGTTCGAGCCCCACGTCGGGCTCTGTGCTGACAGCTCAGAGCCTGGAGCCTGCTTCCGATTCTGTGTGTCTCTCTCTTTCTGCTCCTTCCCTGCTCGTGCTGTTTCTCAAAAATAAACATTAAAAAAAAAGTTAACAACAACAAAAAAAGAGAACAGAGTAACTTGGACCCGAGCTCACTCGAGTCCCAGATGAGTTGCACTCGGTCTCCTGTTTCCCACGACGTTCGAGTTAGGAGGGCATGTCTTCTGGAGCCGTGGGACCCTCGAGTTATACGCGTCAGGGAAGCTTGCTGACGTGTGGACTGCAGGGTTCTCCCCGGGCGCTGCTCGGCAGGGCCTGTCCTTCTGCGGCAGAGGCTCACATCCAAGCACCCACCCCAGTCCCTGTCCCCACACTCGCACCGGGTCCCATTCGCTCTTAGTTGCTGCATTTTATTGAAACATAAACGTAGACCTGGTGGCAGGTTACCGTTGGGACCAGGCGCCCGTCTGGACTCCTGCGCTGGTGACATGTGTGTGCCTCGGTGGGAACAGCCACCTGCGGTGTGGCAGGCTGGTCCTGGAAAGCTTAGCCATCGAGGACAGTTAGGAGTGCAGGCACCGGGTGGCACTTGGGACAGAAAGCTGAAGCCCTGGGGACAGCGCTGCACCTTCCACGGCTCTCAGGTCCCAGAGACCTGTGTGTGTGTGTGTGTGTGTGTGTGTGTGTGTGTGTGAGTGAGAGAGAGAGTGTATGGGGGGGTGTGCCTCCCAATGAGGCACCTAGAGCAAGACAGTCCTGTGAATGGTGGCGGAAATCGGGCATTTGTGCATGTGGGATGGGGAGGTGGCAGAGAAGGGGCAGGTGACAGGTGGGGGCTCAGCCTGGGGCCGGAGGGACACAGCTTCGGGGTCGGGGCTGCAGTGAGGGTGGGTGGAGGGTGAGGGCCAAGTCGGTGGTAGGTCAGCCCTCTCTCATGCAGAATCACGCCCGGATGACTGGGGGCGTGGGGGGCGGGGGGTGACTGTAGGGGTGGCCTGGCATGACAGAGAGCAGCTGGTGTCTGTCTTCCCCAGGGAGGCCCAGCTGGCTCAGCCATGGCCTGCTGCAGTGCAGACGATGGCTTTTCCTGGCCGTGTGGCCCTCGCGCGCCTCTGCCTGTCACCGGGGCCTCCTGCCATTCCCACAGCCAGGATGCCGATCCTGCATTCGGTGACATTGACCTAAAAGTTGCTGTGTGTCTGCTTGCTCTCCGGACAGATGACAAGACGTTCCAATGTGAGATGTGTTTCAGATTCTTCTCCACCAACAGTAACCTCTCCAAGCACAAGAAGAAGCACGGGGACAAGAAGTTTGCTTGTGAGGTCTGCAACAAAATGTTCTACCGCAAGGACGTCATGCTTGACCACCAGCGGAGGCACCTGGAAGGTGAGCACCGGACCTGGGCGGGGCTCGGGGGCGGGGCGTGGTGGGGCGGGCGGCCGCCTCCCCTGTGCCAAGGGACTGGCCACACCACCTGCCACCTGTTTCCTCAGGCACAGAGAGGTACCTAGGGGGCTTAACGGTGCTGTGTCAGCGGGAACTCTTACAAACGTCCTGAAGGTTCCGTGGTGGGGAAAGAGTCTAAACAAAACCTGATTTTTTTAAATAATTTTTAAACGATTATTTATATTTGAAAGAGAGCATGAGCGGGGAAGGAGAGGGAAGAAGAGAGGGAAACACAGAATCTGAAGCAGGCTCCAGGCTCTGAGGTGTCAGTGCAGAGCCCGATGTGGGGCTTGAACTCACAAACTGTGAGATCATGACCTGAGCTGAAGTCGGATGCTTAACCAACTGAGCCACCCAGCCACCCCCAAAAACTGATTCTTCCTAAGATTGAATACTATGCATTCATTAAGAGCATTTAGTGCTTTCAGTATGAGAGTGGGGGAGAAACGGCAAATGAAATTGTGTACGGGGTGTGCTTTCAGCCTCGTGCATGGAGCAGAATGTTCTGGGCAGGTGCTGTTGTCCAGGGCCCTAAGTAGTTTCTCCCTCATTCCACATCCTCCCCACAGGCCCCAGATGGCCCAGGGGGGCCGGGGGGCTGCCTGTCCCTGTGGCAGGTCCCCGGGAAGCCAGGTGCAGAAAGAGGACGCACGTCAGTGGGGTCGGTTACAGGGTGGACGTGAGAAGTGGGTGGCCCCGCACAGTGGGCTCCGAGCTGCGCAGACAGGAGCCCCGGCCGTGGGAACGCGCCCGGGCTGCGGGTGATGCCCCCAGACTGTTTTGGAGCCGCTCAGACGGACCCTCTTTGGCATCGGCATTCTAGTTGTGTAATCCTGGCTTTTCCTCTAGAAGCCCCTTGTCTCTTGCTGACCAGCCGTCAGTAAGTGACACTCACCGACCAGAGCACCTGTCTATGAAAGTTCGAAAAGAATCATTTTATAAAGAATTGCAGACGAGGTACATGCTTGGTGAAAAAGAAAGCAGAATCATGTGAGAAGTGTAACTGTCCCACACAAAGATGTGTGTACACGCGTCAGTGTGCCTTTTCAAAATAAGGCGGGTCACATCTGTGTAATTTTCGCCTCGCATTTTTTCACCTGTAGGTCTTTCCGGCAGCTTCATGAGATCTGTTTCCCTCTGTGACCCGTAGGTGGTGCACTTCCGCCTCCAGCCAAACCTGGCGCCCACTTAGTGACTGGATGGCCTTGGGCGAGCCACTGTGCCTGTTTCCTCACCTGTGCAGTGGGGACAGGCTTTCTGCCCGACCCTGTAGGCTGGCGGGTGGCTGAACCAGACCCTGCTGGTAAAGCCGGTCGCCGTCAGGGCCGCCCTCAGGGTTCCCCGATGGACGGGTTCCTGGGCTTGATTTTACCGCATTTTACAACCGATTCACCAGTCAGATCATTTACTGCAGGAACAAACTAACGCATTCCATGGTGTTTTCTTTTTCACGGGAGCATAGTCCCAACCACTGCTTCAGATCTGATGCATTTTATGCCACTGGGAACCTTCCGGAGAATGATGTATTCATGTCAGCCTCCTGGGTGGTCTTCAGTCCAGCTCTGCATTCACACCATGGGATGCAGGAATGTTCCAGAATGGGTCAGCTGTGTAGAAGGAAACATGAGAGAACTTCTCTCTTTTCCTCTAAGATTACCTGTTCTGTGCAAACTTCTAACAATCTGTGTTGATCCCAGTTATGAACAGTTATGTCTTAAAACCGCAAGGAGCTTACCGTCATTGGTCGTTATCTCCCTGATCAACCGCTTTAGTTTGCGAGGATAAATAGTGGTGTCTTTTTAATAAAAAAAAGTCACGCCTAAGAATCCGACCTTTGCCTTGAGACTTCGAACGAAAGCCCTTTCCCTGGCGTCGGCCCCGGGCAGCCCTCCTACACTTAAACCTGCGTGCCCGCACTGCCTGCATCGCCAAACGCTTCAGATGCGTGGACTGTGCCGCCGACTCCCGGGGGCACGCGCAGCCATTCCTCCCTGGAGCCGGTCGGAGCAGCGGGTAGTGTGGCCGCGTCCCGGGCCGGGCGCCGCTCACGCGCTCACCGCCCAGGCGGCCACGCTGGCCTCGCGGCAGGTGTCGGGCGCGCAGTGTGCTCACTCTCTCGCTCGGGGACCGGCATTCCAGGTGTGCGACGGGTGAAGAGGGAGGACCTGGACGCCGGCGGCGAGAACCTGGTCCGCTACAAGAAGGAGCCCTCGGGATGCCCCGTGTGTGGCAAGGTGATGCTCGGGGGTGGCTAACACCACGTTCTTTGCTGCTTCTGACCCCTTCTTGTCTGCCTTGACCCACTGGCCCTGCCCCTCCCCTTGCCAGGTGCGCCTCCCCATGTGTCAAGTCAGCTTCCCACCCAGCACCCCAGAGCTGTGGTCATGGGGTGGTTGGTCCCGGGTCACCATGAAAATAGTAGCCACCTGTTCCTTGTCAGTCGCGTCCCTTCGCTCACCTCCCGTGTCCTCCTGGAGCGCGTGGGGCAGACAGGCTTGGGACACCTGTGCTCGGGGGCTCCATGGCCCCAGGACTGGCCGTCTGGACGGAGACTCCCAGACCAGCGGGGCCCTGTAGGTGGCCTCTGCTGCCATCTTGTCCTCTGAGCTACGTGACGGAGGCCGTAGGGCCACTGCATGCCAGCCCGGCCCCAGCAGGCGAGGGGAGGCCAGTGCCTGCGTCTCCGCGCCCATCACCCAGCACGGTGGGACAGTGCACGCGGCCCGTGCCGAAGCCCAGGGCACAGGGGAAGGGACTCTTCTTTGATGCTAGTTTTCAGAAAAGCGTGGCTGTTTCTGTGTTTACTGGCTGCATAGGCCACGTCCCGGTGACAGTGAAGGGAGGGAGTACCGTGGCGGTGGAGTCGGCAGGACGGTTGGGTCTCTGTGATCACGCAGGCCCGTGCGTAGACAACCATGCGCTCTGATCCACCGGTCGCCCTAGCACCCGGGAGGGGTCCGGGGAGCCGGCCTGGCTTGTGCCGCTGCTCAGGCCCCGCCCCCGCCCCCAGGTGTTCTCCTGCAGGAGCAACATGAACAAGCACCTGCTGACGCACGGCGACAAGAAGTACACGTGCGAGATCTGCGGCCGCAAGTTCTTCCGCGTGGACGTGCTCAGGGACCACATCCACGTCCACTTCAAGGTGCCGGCGCCGCCCGGGCCGGGGGCTCACGGGAGGCGTGGCGGGCCCTCATGGCCAGCACCCTGAATGCTCCTCAGCTTGGCTCCATCCCCTCACCGCACCCCTCAGAGTCCCCTCCACTGGACTCCCCAGCAGTCCCTCCATTCTGGGTGTCTCCCAGGGAAGGGGTTGGGGGGCAGCAGCGGGGACGGGGTCGTCTTCAGGGGCAGAAGTGCTGATCCAGGCAGCGAATGAGGAAGCGGTAGGTGGTGGCCAGGCCAGCTGAGGATGGTGAGCCCGTGTGCGCTCGGAGCTGCCCGCCCGCGGCGCAGGACCCGTTCCCTGGCCGGCCTGGCCCAAGCGCGTGTTGGGGTTTCACCGAGAAGGTGTGAGTCAAAGGCGGGTGTGTGTGTGTGTGTGTGTGAAGCATGAGTGTGAGAGTCTTCCCAGTGCAGGTGCTGAGCAACATGGAATGACCCAAGAGTACCTGGGAGCTTTAGTTGGGGGCAGGGGCGGGGGCCGGGGGGCGGGTGTTGGCACTTAGACCCTACTGGGACCTGGGATGCGACCTGTCCCCTCCTGAGCCTGTTTCTCACCTGTCACGGAAACATGGCTTCCTGAGGATTAAATTGGGCCCAGCGCGGTGAAGGGCCCGGCTGTGTGAGCACCCACCTGCGGGTGTGCGACTCTGGTCAGGGGCTTAGGCGCCAACAGCAGGCTGGGGTCGGGTGCCTGCCCTCCGACGGCGGGCTCAGGTCGCTGCTGGCTGTGAGGGACCCGTCAGCCCTTCTGTGCCCATGCGGGAAGCCGGACCTTGCCGCTGTGTTTTCCAGGACATCGCGCTAATGGACGACCACCAGAGAGAGGAGTTCATCGGCAAGATCGGCATCTCCTCGGAAGAGAATGACGACAACTCGGACGCCAGCGCGGACTCGGAGCCTCACAAGTACAGCTGCAAGCGGTGTCAGGTATGGGCCACACGCCTTGGGCTGGCCCACGGGAAGGAGGCTCCTCCAGCAGACGGATCGGGTGGCTTCTCTGGGGTAGTGGGTGCGGCTCTCCCTCAGCTCACGGACCTCGGTTCAGAGCCTCTAATGGCTGGTCTGCGTGCAGTGTGCGACTGACCCGGGTTGGGAGTAGTGGGGAATCCATCTCTGGAGGCCGTGCGGGTTGGGGGTGGGGGGACCCCCTCTGGAGGCCGTGCAGGGTCGGGGTTGGGGAGGCCCATCTTGAGCCAGATGGCACATGCTCATTTCCTTGCCGCGTGAGCGCTGGGCCCCGACTTAGGCGTCACTGCTCGGGAAAGATGCAGTTCGCTCCCTGCCTAGTGCAGGTTCCCGCTCAGCCGCACATGCGTCACGGCACCTGGCTGTGCGATGTCAGGGAGGCCACGCCGTGGGGAGCAGGAGAGGGCCCAGGTGCTGGCGGGTCTGCAGGGGGGAGCAGCTGGCCCCCACCACTCCCGCCTACCCCCGCCCACACAGTTCAGTTGCCTGGCACTGGCCCTGCCCTCAGGAGTCCCTGCTGTCTGACCTGGGTGGCGGGCTGTCACCCGGGCCTCGGCGCTGGAGGGCGGGAGGCCGAGCGCGGGTGTGAGCGGTGCACCTGTCGGCAGCTCACCTTCGGCCGCGGGAAGGAGTACCTGAAGCACATCATGGAGGTGCACAAGGAGAAGGGCTACGGCTGCAGCATCTGCAACCGCCGCTTCGCCCTGAAGGCCACCTACCACGCCCACATGGTGATCCACCGGGAGAACCTGCCGGACCCCAACGTGCAGAAGTGAGGCCTCGCGGGGCTGGGGCTCCAGGGCCTGGCACCATGCCAGAGGGGGCGTGTTCCTTGCGGGGAGGCAGGTGCTCCGCGGGGCGGGGGGGGGTTCTCTCCTGCGAGCCCCGTGGCCAGGGCTTGAGGGCAGCACGCTCGCCTCCCTGATCCTGCACGCGGTGGGTCCTGCCGCCCTCACCCCCCTGGATTCACTGCACAGGTCTGCCGCGCCGCAGCATAACAGTGCGGTTCTCAGCCTGCCTGCGGGGCTCTAGGCGCCCCGTGTCCCCACCATGATTAGGTCCCCGGGGCGCGGCACTGGGCTGTGGCCCGTGGTCAGTGCCATGTTCAGGAGCGAGCGGGCCACCCTGTGTAGAGGCCAGAGTGGCCAGCTCGGGCTGCCGGAACATGGTGTGAGGTCAGCCCTGGACCCCCTGGTGTGAGATCAGGGGCCGCGGGGCCGCTTCCTCTGGAGGCCACAGGGGGGCAGCTGCCCCGGGCTTCCCACCTCCCTCGGCCCCCTGTGTCCCAGTTTCCCCTTCCAGTGAGGACATCAGCCATCCTGGCATAGGGCCGCCCTGATGACCCTATGTTTCACTTCATGATCTCTGTGCAGACCGTTTCCACTTGGGGTCATATTATGGAGGACAGGAGTCAGGCCTCCAGCCTGTGGAGTTTGAAGGGTGCACAGTTCTACCCGTATTAGAGGCTGAAATGTTTGTGTCTGGTGCCCTCCACGTGGCCTCTTTGTTGCAAGCCCTTTGTGAGGACGGGCCTCGGGGCCGGGCCTGAGGCTCGCGTCTGCTTGCAGGTACATCCACCCCTGCGAGATCTGCGGGCGCATCTTCAACAGCATCGGGAACCTGGAGCGCCACAAGCTCATCCACACAGGTAGCGCCCTGCCGTGGGACCGGGGCGGGCCTGGGGTGTCGTGCTGCCCCGCCGCGGGGGCCTGGCCCCACGCTCCCTGCTGTGGTGCGCACGGACACACACACACACACACACACACACGCCTCCGCGCGTTCTCTGGCCTCCCCTGTCGGTGCGTCCTTGCCGCTGCCTCCTTGCCGCTGCCTCCGTCCTCAGCGCGGCCCCCTTGCCCCATGGTCGCGGCGGCTCCTGGGGACCTTCTTAGGGGCGCAGAGCCCAAGCGGAGGTCCCGTGGGGGTCGCAGGTCGAAATGCTGGTGTGCTTGCAGGTGTGAAAAGCCACGCCTGCGAGCAGTGCGGGAAGTCATTTGCGCGGAAGGACATGCTGAAAGAGCACATGCGCGTGCACGACAACATCCGGGAGTACCTGTGCGCCGAGTGTGGGAAAGGTACGCGGGGGCGGGGCGCCGCGGGGGCGGGGCGCCGCGCCAGGTTTAAGTGAGGTTCGTGGGACCAGGAGGTAGGAGGTCCAGGAGGCCGCAGGACACCATGGACTGGAGGCATAAGGAAGTCACTTTAAAAGAGGGGCGACAGCACAGCCAGCGGTCGTTTGCGGCCCAGGATAATTGTAAGAACCGCTGTGGTTCCATACATGCGGGCAAAGTGTGAGGCCCTTTCCCGCGGCTGAGCAGAACCTCCACGTGAGACGGGTTTGCCGTGACCAGTGAGGACTGGGACCTTGGCTTTCATCACGTGAAATTGCTTTGAGTAACAAACCTGTTAACACAAGATCTCCCATCTCTGAGTACAATGAGAAAAAGCAAAAGGTCATCCAAGGACATGGTAAATTTTTAACCCAGTTCTGTTCCAAGCAAACCTGCGTGGAAGAGGTGGGGCGGGAGAGCCCCTTGGGTGGGGTCAGGCGGCCACCGTCAGCCCTGCCCCGGCCAGATGGGGGCACATCAGGGCTATTGCTTTGCCTTTAGACCTTCTAAACATTTTATATTCTATAAAGGCTTTCTTTTTTCTTTATTGGGTCTTCATTAACTCATTATTTATCTTGTTTCTTTATTTTGAGAGTGTGAGCAGAGAAGGGGCAGAGAGGGAGGGAGGGCAAGCCCCAGCAGGCTCCTTGCTGTCACCACAGACCCCACACAGGCTCTCACCACAAACTGAGAGATCACAACCTGAGCGGAAACCAAAAGCCTGTCCCATCCAGTGCCTCTCCTTTACTTGGTTTTTTAAGTGAAACAGAAAGTCCTAAGAAAACACTAGTAATTCCACTCACCATATAGTCTCTGTTAGCACACCTAGAATAAGATTACGTGTAAGAGCTTAGAGAGCATGAGCTTCAGGGAAAGCAAAACATGAGCATTTCCCCTTCCCCCTTGCCCCAGCTCCAGTCTGTCTCCTGGAGGTGACAAGTTCTGGTCTGTCCTCCAAAGTCACTTTGTGCCAGGGCAGACGCTGACTCCTTCATTGGAAAAGGCAGGCACCTAATTTCATTTTTCTGACGGAAACACAAACTGGCACACAAGGGAAAGTTGTTGCCCGTGCCTCAGGCCCGTTACTCTTGTCAAGAGAACCTCGGTCTCTGTTTTATAGGAACCTTCTAGAAGTTTCTGTGCTTGTCTTAGTGATGTTACTGTAGCTCTCCCAGCCCTTCCCCCACGTCCTGCCACCTGCCCGTTGGCCAGAGGGGACCGTGTGGAGCAGGACAGAGATGGGGAGGGTCAGAGGTGCACCTGCTAGGGTCGTTCCGTCCAGGGGGCAGAGAAGCCACACCTGGGTCCCCCGGAGGGCCTGGCAGGGGGATGGACAGGTGCCCGGGAAGAGCACTGAGGTCAGAGCCACATCTTGCCATGTGCCATACACAGTCCTACTAGGAGAGTGTCTAATGTTTAGTTTTGTGATTTCTTGCACGAACCTGAGTACTTTCCTGAGTGCTGGCGTTGGCATCTGGGCGGACGCGTTAGTGGCCTCCCACGCCCTGAAGCCACTTTGCAGTCAGATCACGGCCTTGAACCGCACACCAGCAATTGCTTGTACTGGCCCGTTTTGTTCCTCTGCCTTGCTTTTTATTCACTTGGAAATCCCTCTTAGAGAGTTTTTGTGTCAGAATACCTAAATCCTGCCTTCATCTTTCTTTCAAAACCTTGACAGGATTCCATCCCGTGGATTCTTGTACCAGACCCGCTTAGTCACATACTAAGGGCTTCCTTTTGTGTCGGCTTTTATCACCACAAACGATGCTGTAGGAAGCACTCTTGCATAGCGTTCCTTCCTGTCTCTTTCTGAAAACGCAAGACTGTGCTAATTCAGGCGAGAGACTGCGGAAGTCCGTGAGCCCCGGGCCTAGCCGAAGTCTCTGTGCCCAGAGGCCGGGAGGGGTCGGGGCCACAGGAGGACTTCTTGGTCAGGATCCCTTGACGCACCGTGAAATTCTCGGGACAGACCTGGGTGAGGCGGCGGTGTGGCCCGCGCAGAGCGAACTCCAGGCATTTACGGATGTAAAGAGCCCCCATTCCAGGCTTGAGAATTGTGCCTATTTAAAAAATGGCTGTCATCCCCAAAGTAAGTTGTAACTGTGACACGGAGTGGATCAGAGTCCCACCGTGTGGCAGAGCTGTTCACAGAGAAGCGGGACTTGTCACTGACACCGGCTGCATCGGGAGATCGGAGTGGGGGCACAGCTCTGTCATGACTTTCCTCCTGTGCCCACGACACAGAGTTACTCTGTGACTTAGGATACACTCACTTTAGATGCAGGCGGAGGGAGGTGCAGGTGCGGGGCCAGACAGTAGGGACTGGCTCTCCTCCGTTCATCTCCTCGGTGTTGGCCCCCTCGAGGGTCAGAGCCGAGATGCCACTTGCCCGGCACAGCCTGGGGACTGGCCAGCACTGGCGAACGGACGGAGGCAGGCACATCCGTGGACTTTGGGCGGCGGGGCGGGGGGGGGGGGACACATAAATCACTACACAGGGTGGGCCGCTGGGCACTGTTCGCCGCGGCTAGAAAAGTACCGTGTTAATTTTTAGTACAAAGGCCTCTTTGCGGCATAACGGTAACATAGGAGCGTGGCTGCAGCACTGTTTGCGACAGAGAACAGCTTGAAACACTGAGGGGCTGTTGCCATTGGCCTCAGGGGCTTTGCACTGACTGTTCCCTCCACCAGGCACCCTGTTCCCCAAGTAGCTCTGGGCCCCTCCCACCCTTCCTCCAGATCACTTTTTCAGACGCCTCCTCTGAGGGGATCCCGCGACATCCCACATGATGAGCTGGCATCCGGGCCTCTTCGGTGCCCTCTCCCCCCGTCCCTGCTTTCTCCTGCTTTTCTTCATCCCTTCGCACGTGGCCCTCTCCCTGTGGGGCCGGGGCCTGGCCTGGCTCGCTGCTCAGCCTCTGGTGCCTGCAGCAGAGCTGGTCGCATGCTCAGGGGCTGAACGGTATCACTGCCGAAAGCATCGCTAGCGTGGCTTGTACTGGCTGCGCCTGTGCTGGGTGAGCATCAGACTGCAGCACGGACAGAAGTGACCACACGGCACATGGTCCATTCTGCGTGGCCACAACGCGCTCAGCAGCGTCCCGGCGGCCGGGGTGACCTGGCGGGGCGGCCAGACTGCAGCCTCGGGGCTCACCTCTTGTCGCCTGGAGCTTTTAACTGTGAGTGCGCCTGAGGACTTTGATCGAGAAACTAAAAAGTTTTCGAGGGGAAAAAGCGCTCTTCTGAAGTCAGTGCTAGGCCCACGCGTGTCTTCCCATCCTGTAGCCGTGGAAACCTTTTCTAGGTGGACTGTCCCCCGGGAGACTCCTGCTCCCTCTGCTGGTCCAGGCAGGCCGGTTCTCATGGCTTCTCCCCGCCCTGCCAGGCCCGGGTGCGCGCAGGCCCAGGTGCGCGCAGGCCCGGGTGCGTGAAGGTCTGGTGTGGAGGCAGGCCCGTGTTCGTGCACGCCCAGCCCGGCCAGGCCCGGGTGCGAGGAGGCTCAGGGTCCGGGCAGGCCCAGCTCAGCCGGGCTGGGTCGGTGCAGGCCCGGGGTTGTGCGCCAGACAGGGCTGGCTGGGGCTCGCCTCACCGTCGCCAGGACGCGGTTTTCCAGGCAACATGGTGGGGACCGTGTTCAGACTAGTAGTGGTCTGACTCTGCCCCGCTCCGCAGTCCCTCCAGGTCCTTTTCTGTGTGGCGGGGATAGCGCTGACCTGTCCGCTGCCTCATAACTGGTTCAGTCTGTTGCCAGCAGGACTTGACGTGTCTGCCTTGCATTGTGAGCCACTGCACACCTGCTCCGTGCTGATCTCTGCCCACAGCTTCCTGTCCAGACTGTCCACCTGGTGGGCATCCTGTGCCAGGACACCCTCCACCGATTCACACCCTGTGCCAGGACTGCCACTGCTCTCTCACACCCTGTACCAGGACCCCCACTTCTCATTCACACCCTGTGCCAGGACCCCCCCACCGATTCACACCCTGTGCCAGCACCAACCCCCTTCCCCGCTGCTGGTTCACACCCTGTACCAGGGTCGTCCACTCTTGACGCTCAAGTTAGTGAGGCTGTACTTTGTTTCCCTTCCTTCAACCAAGATTGACTTTGTGGCCTCTACTGAAAGGTAGATTGAAAGTCCGTGTGTGCACCGTACAGATCTAATGTCCAGAAACCTGAGCCCTGATCTCGGCTAACATCCGCACCATCGAGACCAACAGAACTCTCTGGCAGGCTTGCACACCCCTCTGTGGCTGATTCGGTGGTGTCACAGTGGCTGCTCTGAGCCCTGACACTCAGGTCTGGGCAGGCCCGAGGATGACGTGTCCAGATGTGGACTACCTCTGAGGGCGTAACTGCCCATCAGCGGAGGGGGTCCTGTGGGAGATTTACCCTCCGAGTCCTGACCTCCTCCTCCTCTTGTTGTGCACCCACCAACACCTTGCCTGCCTGAGGGCCCAGATCCGAGGCACTGTGGAAGGTGCAGGGTGTGGTGTAGGCACTGTAGGGGGGATCTTGGCACTGGGTAGGGCACAGGCACCGTGAGGGGCTCTGGGCACAGGGAGGAATGTGGAAACTATTGCAGGTCTCAGCCATGGGCATTGTTGGGGTGTCTAGCTTTGGGGTGTGGCATGGGCACTGGGATGGGTATCTTGGCCCAGGGTTGGGCACAGGCACTGTGAAGGGCCCCAGGTGCCGGCGCTGTGGTGGAGGGTCCAGGGTGGGGTGCAGGGGCTGTGATGGTGAGTCCTACGTGTGGGGCGCTGCGGGGATGTGGGCACAGGGGTAGAGGGTGCCGGGCACAGGCGCCGTGGCAGGGGAGGGTCCCAGGGGCAGACATAGTAGTGGGGGGTCCTGGGTGTGGACACTGCGGCAGGGGAGGGTCCGCGGCACCCAGGATACGTGCAGGGCAGCTCTGGAGGCCGGCAAGGCAGGCTGGCTGATTTCTCCCCGCCCCCCCGGCAGGCATGAAGACCAAGCACGCGCTGCGCCACCACATGAAGCTGCACAAGGGCATCAAGGAGTACGAGTGCAAGGAGTGCCACCGCAAGTTCGCGCAGAAGGTCAACATGCTGAAGCACTACAAGCGGCACACGGGTGAGTCCGCGGCGCGGGCGCTCCGGGGCCGGAAGCCGGGTGGGGCGGGGAGCAGGCAGGGAAGGCGCTGCTGGCCCTAACCTACCATCTACAGCTCGCAGGCAGCCTGCTTCTCGGCTCTCTGAGCACTGTTCTTGGAGCCGTGGGCAGGCAGCCTCACGTGTCAGAGGCCGTCCCCTCCTGCAAGTGTCCCGGCTGGGGCATCACTGTCCCCGCCTCCCCCCCTCACACACAGGAGCCCAGGGTCCTGCACGGCTCGCTGTTGGGGCGTTCAGTGCAATCTGCCAGTTCTTCGTGTTCGTGCCTCGCACGGGCCGTTTCCCACCCCCCACCAGAATCGGCCTGACACGTGGTCAGACAAGGGCCAGGTGGCCCTCATGGTGCTGTCGGGGCGAGAGACACGGAGCATCTCTGTGTCTGTGGGTCCACAAAGAACAGCACGCCCATGAAAAGTGATGGTGTGTACATGTTAATCAGCTCTGTAGCAACAAACACGAGTTCCTTTCTTCTTAAAAAAGCAAAAAAACAAAAACCGCTTACCTGTGGACAAGCCCGTGTGAGAGAGAACCACAGGGTGCGAGAGCTCAGAGGTCCCCCTGGTGGCCGGGTGTGTCTGTGCATGACACTAACGGGAACCTCCTGGTGCTTCCCGCGGCCTCCCTAACCTGGCCCCGCCCACCAGCACGGCCCCCTCGCTCACTGTCCCCAGAGCGGTCCAGGGCACCGCGCGGCCGCTGGCCCTGTCCCTATCCCTGTCCATGGGCGCTTACAGGTGCCCTCCCCTCCCTGGGGACCCCCTCGGAGACTCTGCACTTTTTCCGGGAAGCGGTCTCTGCCCGGGACTGGGCCATGCGCCCCTCGGGTTCTGTCGCGCCCTGCAGCCGCACTGGCCACAGGATATAGTCGCCTCTGTCCCTGCCTGTCCCTCGGCGAGCCCGGGGCCCCACGCATAGAGGGACTCCAAACAGACTCCCCAGACCGAGCGCAATGGGCCTCGAAAATCACTTTCCTTGTTTCTGTAAACCAGAACCTTGTTTGCAAGGTTTACAAGACGTGCTGACCCCACCTTCTTGTCCGTGTCGGGGTGCCGCGGCCTGATGGCTCTCCCCGTGCTCGCCGACTGAGCTCCCGAGGCGGGGGACACGGCAGGGGTGGGGTGGGTGGGCCCTGGGAAGCTTCAGTGGTGACCGGCCTCCCCCGCCGGGATCCGATGCCCGCACGGCCGGCCGCGTGGGTCCGCCCATCGGGAGTGGACGGCAGTCCCGCGGGTCCGGGCCGAGCGGCCTCGCCACCCGCGCAGAGGGAGGCGCTGGCTGGACCGCCGCGGCTTTTCCGTGCAGTATCGGAGCGAGCGTGTGCTCCGGGGTCTCCCGCGGTGTCCCTGTGTGGCTGCGGGGACCCCCGGGCGAGGGGGTAAGTGAGAGCCCCCCGGAGCCCCTGACGGTAGTGCACCCACCCCACAGGGATTAAAGACTTCATGTGTGAGCTGTGCGGGAAGACGTTCAGCGAGCGGAACACGATGGAGACCCACAAGCTCATCCACACGGGTAAGCGCGGCCGGACCGACGACTGTGGGCGACGCTCTGTGTGGCCCGCCCACCCGCGCTCTCACGCCCCCTCTACCCCCCTGGAACCTTCCAGTGGCAGAGCAGCTGCCGCGCTCCGGCCAGAGAGGCCGTCGCCCTGCCCGTCCGCTGCCCCACCCGGCCTGTGACCCCGGCGGGCCCGTGACCCTGGCGCGCACCTGCCTCGCCTTCGCCATGGGCCTAGCCCGCCCACGACCCACGCTTGTCTTCTCCTCCCGGGCGTGCCACCAGTGGGCAAGCAGTGGACGTGCTCCGTGTGCGACAAGAAGTACGTCACCGAGTACATGCTGCAGAAGCACGTGCAGCTCACCCACGACAAGGTGGAGGCACAGAGCTGCCAGCTGTGCGGGACCAAGGTGTCCACCAGGGCATCCATGAGCAGGCACATGCGGCGCAAGCACCCCGAGGTGAGCCCCCCGCCCGGGGCGCACTGCCCCTGCCACAGACCCCCTCCCACCCCACCCCCGTGCTGACTTGTCCCCTGCCCCAGCCCCCTGCCTGGTGCGTGCTGCCCCTGCCTGGAGAGTCCCCACCCCCATCCCTGTGTTTCTTTCTGCCCGCCCCCTGCCTAGTGCGCGCTGCCCCTGC
>PISW01014890.1:0-19423 GCA_004023785.1 Mungos mungo | reverse complement strand
GGGGGGAGGTTTTCTAGATGAAAAGAGCCGTAGGGGACGCACCAGGACATGCCATGTGGGTCTCTGGATCCTGGTTTGAACAAACCCATTGTAAAAAGACATCATGGAAGCATCGGGTTGGTTGGACTGCTGACTGGATGAGGCGTCGTCGTCGATGGTTTTGGGGGTTTTGGTGCCATAACAGTATTGTGGTTAATGGCAGGAGTCTCTATTTTAGAAATACAGGCGGAAATCCGTCCGGGTGAGATGGTGCTTCTGGGACTTGCTCGGAACAAACCGAGCAGGCCCCGGGAGTGTGTGAGTGTGTGAGTGTGTGAGTGTGTGTGTGTGTGTGTGTGTGTGAGACGCCGGGGCGCAGAAGTCACCATGTGCTGGTAACTGTGGAGGCGAGCGGCGGGCACGTGGGTGCTCATCGACCTAGTCTCTCACCTTCTGTCGCATTTTGTTCGCGGGAGCCACAGTCCAGAAGTGCAGGGACTATGAACGTGACGTAACCCAGACGCAGGCCGTAACAGATTTGTCACAAGCGCCGCACCGGGAAATCAGATATTGCTTCTACAGAAAAGAGGGACAGATTTGACTTTGCTAAAGTTAGAAACCAGCCGCAGCCTTGGATGCAGTATTTGCAACATTTATAACATGTAATAAATGTCCAGAATATAAAGAACTCCTACAAAGTAACTAGGCCAAAAACAAAACAAAACAAAACAAAAAACAAAAACCAAAGCAGAGGGTATTGTAGTAAATATTTGTCATCTCTGTTTCAGGGAAGCCTTCATTATGTGCAAAGTTGGGGCACCAGTACTGAGCCGTCCTGTCGCCTGCCCGGTGAGGCTGGGGGCCTTCGAGAACCTCCTTGTGCCCGCCGGCTCCTCTCCCCAGAGCGCTGAGTCTTGAGTGGACGCTTGCAGACGGGGACGAGTAGTTGCGGTGCAGACGGAAGGATCGGGCTTAAGGTCTGAACGGAATTCAGCTGGAAGCCTTCAGTCTGCAGCGTAATGTACACAGCGTGTTCCCGGCTACGCGGCTCCCCGCCCCCACACGCCCACGGCTGCTAAATATTTCCATGTGTATATCGGGAACTGCGAGTGTGGCTGTTCTCTTGGGAATTTATCGTCTCCTCTCCGCCTCCGTGGATCTCGTTCATGTTCAAAGACTTTCCTATGGGGGAAAAAATCCGGGCTTAACCCCCGGCCCCCGTCCAGCGTCTCCTCCAGCGCCTCAAGCGAGTTGTGTTTCCCGGAAGGGGGGCGGGACGGGACCCCGCGGGAGGTCGGCCGCGCGGCAGAGGCCGGGGAGGGGGCGCGTTGGGGTTACAGGCGGGGACGCGCGCGCAGCCAGCCCCTCCCTCGCGCGCCCGCACCCGCGCGCGCACCCACGCACGCTCCACTGTCCCCAGGGGCTTTGATTCGCGGCGAGGCTCTCGGCCCGCGCCGGCCACCCCTGCAGCGCCGCCAGGGGAGGACCCTCGCAGGGTGTCCGCAGGGACCACCCGCAGTGACCCGCGCAGTGTGCCACCCACACAGCCGTCTGGGCCCAGCCCCCGGGTCCTCCCCGCGTGGAGATGGAGGCGACGGATCCTTTAGGCCGCAGGGACACCCCCTGGCTCCGGCGACTCTCCCCTAAGACTCGATTGGCCCGCAATGAGAATCTCACGGGGGGGGGGGGCGCCCTGGCTTAAGTGTCCCCAAAGCAGAGCCCGGGGGAAAGGCTCGAGGGAGGGAGTTTTCCAGGCAGCTGACTCCAGAAAGCAGCGAAGGCGCCCAGGTAGCTTAGACGGGAGCGGAAGACCCGCGTCTCCAAGCGCACGGAGCGCACGGAGCAGCGGTGGAGCGAGGCGAGGCCGGAGAGCAGCCCCCACCCCCAGCCCGGGGGCCCCCCCCCCGCGCGTCAGTCATTGGCCACTCCGGGCCGGGTCTGCGCTGGCCCCGGCTCCTGGTGGCGCTCCCCAGGCCGGGGCGGACGGTCCGGGGGCGGCTGGGGTGGGCCGCGGCCGTCGGAGGGGCCGCCTGAGCTGGTGAGGAGGGACATGACGCGGCCCCGCACCCGAGCTCCAGAAAGCAGGCCGAGGACAGGAGTAGCAGGAACACGAGTGGTGGGAATGAACTTAGCAGACAGGCAATCCGTGTGTGAAAATAGCTGAAAAACTCGTGAAAGGCCACAAAGATCCTTGAATACATGCAGGCAACCTCTTCCCGGCCAGCGAGCCTCAGGGCGCCGTGATGTCCGTTCTCCTGAAGCTAATCTATAAATTCAAGGTTATCGGAATCCAAATTCCTATGCAATGTTTTGGGGGTGGGGGTGGGGGGAGGGAATTTGACACCATGATTCTAAGTGTTTCTGGAAGGATAAAATGGGCGAAATTAGGCAGCAGGACATTTAAAAAGAACAATCCTCAGGGGCTTGTCCCATCATGTATTCAATTTATAACGTAAGTGATCAAAGCCTACTTGCGGCGGCTCAGGAAGGAGCAGACGGGCCTCACAGGGGAGACCCCAAAGCAGGTCCGGAGAATGAGCGGGGGCTGCTCTCTTGGTGACGGAAATCCAGTGGGAAGCAGGTTAAGCAGAGAGGGGAGCTTCTCAGGCTGGTGGAGTAGCTGGCGGGACCCCTTGGGGGCGGGGACAGCTGCGCCTCCTGAATCAGCACTAGGCCGATCCAGGTCTCCGTGTGGGTCAGTTCTTCTGTCGGAGCACTGAGCCTCCTTATTTTTTTCTTATCCCGGCCCTGCTTCTCTGTCCCTCCGGCTCCCTCTTTCTCCCAACGCCCATGGGAGACACTGGCTGTCGCCGGGTCATCTAACACGGCGTCGATAAGCGAGCCGAGGACTTGGTCACGTCATGGCGGCTGGTGCAGTGAGTACGTGGACAGGAGGGAAGAGACCACAGAACTCCGGGAAGGGGTCGGGGGGATGCGGCTGGAGGTGGGGGCCGGCACACCAGGCAATGGGCGTCTGTCTGCCCAACGACATATGCAAGACTTTAGTAGCTCCTGGGGACATAATAAGAAATATACGTTTGGGCTCTGTCCCCAGTTCCTGACATAAAGCTCCTAAATCCTTTGGAATTTCTGGGGTAATAGGAACGTCTTTGGTTCTAGTGAGGTGACCTCGGTGGTATCCTGGGGAGCTTCCGGTTGGGGGCTGGTCTCTACAAAAACCATATTTAGAAGCTTGGGACTTGGGGCACCTGGATGGCTCGGCGGGTGAAGCCTCTGACTGGGCTCAGGTCAGGATCTCACAGCTTGTGAGTTTGAGTCCCACATCGGGCTCTCTGCTCTCAGCCCAGAGCCCGCTTTGGATCTTCTGTCTCCCTTTTTGCCCCTCCTCCGCTCCTATGCTTGCTCGCTCTCTCTCTCAAAAATAAACACTAAAAAAGAAGCTTTGACTTTCAGCTCACCCCCCACCCCCTCCATGGAAGAGAGAGGTGCTGGAGATTGAGTTAATAATCAATCATGCCTACGTCATGAGGCCTCTGTGAAAATCCCTACGTTGTGGGGTTCGGGGTCGGTGAGCACCCCCGTGGGACAGGAGGGGGGGCCACTCCAAGCCCCCGGGCTTGTGACCTTTTAGGACTCCTCCCTCTGTGCCTCCGTCTGGCTGTTCATCCGTATCCTTTATAACAAACCGGCACGTGTGTTTCCCCGAGGGCTGGGGGCCATGAGACCAAGTGCCCGGTCGGAGCAGGGACCCAGGGCCACACCTGTCCTCCTGGTTGGTCAGAAGTGCAGGTGACAATCTGGGACTGCAGGTGGCATCTGGAGTGGAGGGGAGCAGCCTTGTGGGACCGAGCTCTTAGCCTGTGGGGTCTGCACTGACTCGAGTAGGTAGGGTCAGAACTGGATCGTAGGACACGCGATTCATGTCTGCAACGTTGGCAGATGGGTTGGTGGGGGAGCGTCCCCTCCCCCGACGTTTGGTGTCAAGAGTGCAGGGACCAGAGGAATCTAGAATTGTCCTTTAGTAACTGAGGAGGGCTTTCAACTCAGAGAAGAGAAGACGTGGTAGGCAAATGGTGGGGGCGCACAGTTACTACCCCCTTCGGTCACCTCATCAAATTAAAAACATATCTGATGATGCAAATAATTCATGTCTTAGGTGCTTTCTCGATGCTGAATGGCGGGAATGATACTTCTCAGAAGAAGCCTGGTTCAAATGATAACGTTTCATGTTAACGGGATGAGAGATGGTAGGATTGGTCCAAGGTGCTCTGCTGGCCCTAATGTGGTTTTTTTTTTTCATGTCTATTTATTTTTGAGAGCGAGAGAGACAGAGCACGAGCAGGGGAAGGGCAGCGAGAGAGGGGGAGACGCAGAATCCCAATCAGGCTCCAGGCTCTGAGCCCAACGCAAGGCTCGAACTCATGGACCTTGAGATCATGACCTGAGCCAAAGTCGGACACTTAACGGACTAAGCCCCCCAGGGGCCCCTACCCCTCATGTTTTAATAAGTGGTGAAGAACACTGCAAATTTCCTTTTTAAGATTAGGTTTTTTTTAATGTTTCTTTTCTTTTTTTTAATGTTTTATTTATTTTTGATACAGAGAGAGCCAGAGCATGAGAGGGGGAAGGGCAGAGAGAGAAGGAGACACAGAACCGGAAGCAGCTCCAGGCGCTGACCCAGCTGTCAGCACAGAGCCTGACGAGGGGCTCGAACCCATGAACGTGAGATCTGACCTGAGCCGAAGTCGGAGGCTTAACCGACTGAGCCACCCAGGCGCCCCTAATGTTTATTTTCAAGAGAGAGAGTGCAAGCCGGGGAAGGGCGCAAGGTGGGGGGCAGAGGATCTGAAGCAGGCTCTGTGTTGACACCGCAGAGCCCGATGCAGGGATTGAACTCACGAACTGTGAGATCACGACCTCAGCCAAAGTCAGACTCAACCGACTGAGCCCCCCAGGTGCCCCGGGACACGGCAAATTTCAAAGCTGAAAACCTTTTCTAGGAAATAAAAGCCAGAGAGCTTCTTCTCGCCCCGAAAGTCACATGGTTTACCATAAATAAACTCTTTGAAAATAGCCACGGAATGCACCCCACCTGTATGGCGGAAAATATCCACGGATTGAATCTTAATGCCTCCGCGTGGCGCAGTAAGCCTGACTGTTCAGGAGCGCGGTGCTGCTGGTTAGCCTTCCCCAGCGACCGTCCGCCAAACCTGTGGCGGACTCTATTCTAGAGCTTCTGCTGCCCTTTCTGGCGGGCTAAGAATAACGGGCATTCACAGCTCGGTCTGTAACCTGAACCCCACTAAGAGAAAAGTACCCAGCAAGACACTGAACTGTGACTTAGAGCCAAACGCATTCAGTTCATTTCCTCGCAGCACGTGATAAGGAAGCGTCTGTGCACTTGTTACTTCTTTTCCAAATCAGTGGTGGTTTGTCTCACGTTGGGGAGTGGCGGGGAGGGGGGAGGAAGGGCTCTTGCTGACGTGGGGGTTAACCCGGCGAGGGAGGTGCTGGCAGAGCACAGAGGTCCATTGCATGTGTGTCGTCTCCTTCGTCATTGTCAAGTGCACGTTAGGGCCACTTGAGTTAACCGGCACCAACAAACACCTGTGCAGGAAGCCATTCCACCTGCTACAGCGGGGGGCGGGGCGGGGAGGGAGAGGCTCTGTGTCCCATGATGCAGCGGGCTGCTGCTTGGAAGGAGAAGTGGCCCATCCTGATGAAAAAGGGGAAACCCCCAGCCGAAAGCCTCTGAAAACCTCCCCTGGTCGCGGGGACACTCGTCTTCACACGTGATGCCACTTTCTCAGTTTTGCTTTTGATTTCAGCTCTTGTGGCCTCCCCTTGCAGCTCTTGTGGCCAACACTCTGCCCTTCTAGAAAATTAACCCCGTGTGCCATGCAGGGACATGTCCAAACAAGGGGGTGGTCAGCCCAGCTCGGCTCCTTACAAATCCTGCGAGACCCAGCCGGTCAATACTCCCCCGAGTTCCCATGACGGTCACCGCCACGCGGGGGAGCTCTTCTCTCGAGGACATCAAAGGGGCCCACAGGACTGTCGCACTGTCCTTCCCTTGTCACAATCACTGCCCTGCTCCGTGGGCTTGAGGCAATTATAATGCATCATGACGAGCCCTTCAGACTACGCTCCTGTGCTCTCCTGTCCGTCTGTCTTTCTGGCCAGACCCTGGTGAAATGCTTCGTTCCCCTTTCTCTCTTCCTGTGCAGAGGGGCTGAGTGGCTGCCGGATGGCCCTCAAGCAGCAACGGACCGCCTGGCCTTCGCGTGGTGACCCGTTTCCAGGGAGCTCAGGCGTGAGGCTCTGCTCCGGATCCTGTGGGTCAGCTGGCTCTCCATCCCTTCATCCCTGCTTCCACCCTCCCCCCGGCACCCTCCCCTGCCCTCACCTGGCCACCTGGCTCCCTGCCTCCTTCTCCCCCAGGCTCCATGGTGCCCCCGCCTGGATGTGCCCCCGTCCTGCGTCCTCCAAGGTCTCACGGGGGGCCTGATGGCGGGGCGGCCCGCAGGTGATTAGGGAATCCGCCCGCGCTCCGCCTGAAGCAGTGTGCTCCCGGCCTGGCCTATCCCCACTGCATCCTGGGTGGTCTCCGGGGACACCCCCTTTCCCAGCAGGGCCATAAGATTCCTGAGTCACTCCAGCCCCGGACGGGATGTGACGGAGAAACGCTCCCTCCGGCGTTAGATGGCAGTGTAGCCAGACCCACCCACCGTCCCACATTCAAGTGCGCGGTCTGCCGAGCTGCGTGTGCGTCCACACTTGCCTGTGCTCGGGGTGTCCTCCCTGCCCCTTGGCGCCCGCCCGCCCCCCCCCCCCCCCCATGGCGGCTCTTCCCTGCCCGCCCGGCGTGTCCTCTCCCTCCCGACCCACACCCCCGTCAGACACCTGCTCTGCTGACCACAGTGATTGCCGGGGCCCCTTTTCAAATCAGGGTTAGGACTCAACCTCCCGGTTCTTGCTAGGTTTGCAAGAGGCCCCTCGGCAACAACCAGCGGGAAACTTTGAGAAAATAAAGGTTTATTCCTTACGTAAGAGCTGGGAATGACACCGCCCCCGGGGCCACACGGCAGGGGAGGGCGCGGGTGGAGGAGAGCATGCGCAGTGCGGGGCTTTACTGGGGCTGCGCGTGGGGCCCCGGGTTTCCAGGCTCACTCTACCAGTGAATTTAAAACATCGGAGTGGGAACCTACGGCCCAGGGAAGACAAATGGCCCAAAGGGCCACTTATTGAAATCAACCCATAGGTCTGGAAGGAGCGCCTGAGGGCAGGGAAGTGGCTCTTTATCTGGCGTGTTTATGGCGGGAAGCCCGCTTTGGAGTAGATGCCTTTTTTTTTTTTTTTTTTTTTTGGAGAGAGAGTCACAGAGTGCGAGTGGGGGAGGAGCAGAGAGATGGAGACAGAATACAAAGCAGCTCCAGGCGCTGAGCTGTTAGCACAGAGCCTGACGCGGGGCTCGAACCCACAAACCCGTGAGATCATGACCTGAGCCCAAGTCCGCTGCTCAATGGACTGAGCCCCCCAGGCGCCCGGAGGGTGGATGCTTCTTTGAAGCGGGTTACTTGACAGACAAGCCCCGAGTGGGCTCACACCACACCCTCCCATGCCTAAAATGCCTTTTCCGCGGGGCCAGCACCACCGGCCACTGAGTCACTCTGGAAATGATGTCGCAGGAGGGAAGGGGCGCGGGGCGGAGAGGACATGGCAGGGAGGATGGGAACACGGCTAGCAGGAGGGACAGGACAAGCCAGACAAGGTGGCAGGACGTAAGGATCAGTCGCTGGCTGTTCCTGGCCGCCTGTCTGCGTGAGGCCAGTCCGTGGCAGCGGCCTCTTTCCTGCTCCTGTCCGGGGACAAGAGCCACTTTGCATCAGGTGTCAGGCTAGGGCAGTGGGACCTGGAGAAACCAGGCACCCGAGGACAAGATCACCAGGGAGCGTGGCTACCTTCCGCATCAGTCAGAACTCGCTGTGGGGGACTGAGAGAAGCAGCAGGAATTTATTGACTCAGAAAACCAAAGCTCTGGAAGGGGGGTGGGTGGAGCTGATCTTTGACCCTTCTGGAGAGAACCCCAGGCTGCCAGGCCCCCCCCCAGGGCATGTGGGCATCACTTCTCCCCGGCACCTGCACCCACGGCGCGGCGACATCTCCAATAGGAACACGTGTGCAATAAGCCGGCTTTAAACTCGTTCCCTGGAAAATCATATAAAAGGAGTAAAGAGAATTAAAAAAAAAAAGAAAATCCCATTTTCAGTGCAACTGGAGAATAGACACAGGCAGAGCGCAAAATCAGACTAAGGCAGAGCCTGGGATTAGGAGGAAGGGAAATGGGACGTGGGGGGGGTGGGGGGGAGGGTCTGCAGCTTTCAGGGTGCCTGCAACCCCTTCTGGAATCACCAGGATTGTTCTGGCGTCTCCCCCTGGGGTAAAGCCAGAAGCAGACACTTCCCGGAGCAGGGCTGGCGGCCTGACGGCCTGTGCGGGCGCAGCAGGGGGCTGGGGTCCCACAGAGAACCCCACAGTTGTCTTATCCGGTGGAAGCAGAGCCCCGGAGAGCGCCTCTGGGCTGTGACACTGGGGAGGCGACTGTGCTGTTGCCCAGGACAATCCAACCCATTGCACTCCCGGCTAAGCAAGCAGCCGGCACAGCCTTGCTGAGGGGTGTCCAGAGACACGAATGTGGACAACTGCAGTAGGGGCGCCCAGGTGGCTCAGTCGGTTAAGCCTCCGACTTCGGCTCAGGTCAGATCTCATGTTCGTGGGTTCGAGCCCTGCATCGGGCTCTGTGCTGACAGCTAGCTCAGAGCCTGGAGCCTGCTTCCGGTTCTGTGTCTCCTTCTCTCTCTGCCCCTCCCCCTCTTATGCTCTGTCTCTCTCAGTATCAAAAATAAATAAAACATTAAAAAAAAAGAAAAATAAAAAGAAAACCGCTGTAAAATTCACGACTAGATGAAGAATGTCCACCCGGAGAAATGTTGCCACGGAGCAGTTGAAGACGGGGACTAAACGTGTTCTGAATTCGAAACATTAGTCATGCAGGCAGCATACATGAGATGTAATAAATCTCTATATTCTATACAGACACATCGTATATTCCGGACATGAGCTGCAGAGGGGTCTAACATACACATGGTTGGAACGTCTGACGAGGAAAACCGAGCTGGAAGAACAGGCATGCATTTCAATAAACAATTCAAGCCAGTCTTCCTCAGATGACTCTATATATTGGAAGAGAAACCTGTATGCCAGGAAAAAACTGATCAATAAAATATTGAATTTTGTAAATTAATTAATTAATTAATTTCACGTTTGTTTATTTTGAGAAAGATTGCATGAGTGGGGGAAGGGCAGAGAGAGAGGGAGACAGAGAATCCCAAGCAGGCTCCACGCGGTCCGCACAGAGCCCGACACGGTGCTCGATCTCACCAACAGGGAGATCATGACCTGAGCTGAAATCAAGAGTCAGAGGCTTAACCGGCTGAGCCACCCAGGCGCCTCCAAAAATCAAGAATTTTTTTTGCATCTAGGAGAAGAAGGGCCACGCCGTTTACAAGGGGATAAGACCCGGCGGCCTCGGGTGTCCACAGACCCACAGGGAGAGCCAACAGAGCTGGCACAAGATTCTCAAGGAGCGCAAACATGGGTCAGGGCATTATGAAAAGGCCAGTTTTCTGTCCTACCTCCTGTCCCCCCTCCCCCGGCAACCACTGATCTTTCACTGTCTCAATATAGTTTTTCTTTTTCCAAAATATTGTATCGTTGGAACCCTGTAGTGTGCGGCCTTTTCAAAGCGGCTTCTTTTCGCTCAGTGATGTGTATTAACATTTCCTCCCATGTCCTTTCATTGCTTAATAGCTCATTTCTTTTTTGAATAGTCCATTGTGCAGAAGCACCACAGTTTGCTTCTCCAGTCACGTCCTGAGGGACATTTTGGTCGCTTCCAATTTGGAGCAATCATGAATAAAGCTGTTCTAGACATTCATGTGCATGGTTTTGTGTAGACATATGTTTTTGGCTCATTTGGGTAAATACCTAGGACTGCGATTGCTGGATTCTATGGCAAATCTACATTTAGCTCTGTGAGAAATGGCCCGACTGTCTTCCAAAGAGGCGAGACCGTGTTGCATTTCCAGCAGCAGCAAATGGGAGCCTCGGTCGCCCCACCTTGCCTCCAGCCTCCGTAGTAGGTGCTCCGGCTTTTAGCCATTCTAATATGTGTGCGGTGGTGTCCGCTGTGTTTCTAAGTGCCCTCACGAGATAGTATGTCTTTATACACCTACCGGCCATCTGCGTGTCTTTGGTGAGAGGTGACTGTTCAGATGTTTCGCCCATTTTTCAGTTGGGTGTTTTGTTTTCTTATTGTTGAGTTTTAGGGGCTCTTTGTAAATTTTGAATAGTAGTAGTTTATCAGATGTATGTTTTGCAATATTTTTTCCCCAGTCTGTGGCCTGTCTTTTCATTCTCTAAACCATAGACAATCCTGGACATACATGATTTGAGGAAACACCGCTCTCATGAACACTTCTTGGAGAGATTACTAGAGGATCAGCTCGGGTCAGCCGGGATCACTGGGTACGTTTAGTAAAAGGAGAGTAGTGAATATCGAATATATTTACATCGGAACTAACACAAAAGTTTGGCGGTAGGGTTGGGAGAAGGAAGGAGGGAAGTTGAGGAGATAAGCTAATTTATTCATCATTCCTAAAAAACATTTGAAAAGCTGGGTCATTTGTACAGAATAGTTATTTGTCAAAAGAGAGAAAATATAAAGTTTTTTTTCAAAGTTAATTTATTTTGAATGAAGAGAAAACATGAGTGGGGAGGGGCAGAGAGCGAGGAGAGAGAGAGAGAATCCCAGGCAGGCTCTGCACTGTCACGGCAGAGCCTGACCCGGAGCTCGATCTCACGAACCTTGAGACCATGACCTGAGCTGAAATCAAGAGTCAGATCCTTAACCGACTGAGCCAACCTAAAAAGGGGTTTTTATAAAACAAATACGGAAAGTTTTCAGAGAGTCACTAGCTTCCCCCAAAGGATTAGACTCAAGACGATTTCACAGAAAATCCTAACAGAGGAGATTTTTGTATACTCTTTCAGGGCGCAGAAAAAGAGGAAAACTCCAAATTATTTTCATTAAGGCAGTACGATTCCAAAGACTGATAAAAATTACACAAATATTTTACATGCCAGGCGCCCAGCTGGCTACCATAAGAGAGAAGACAAGGCGAAGACACCCACGTGCAAGCCGGAGAGAGGGGCCCGAGACAGACTCTTCCCGACGGCCCTCGGAAGGAGCCAGCCCGCCATGACACCTTGATCTTGGACATCCAGCCCCGGGGACTGCGAGGAAACACGTTTCTGCTACTCAAGTCCCCCCAGCGCGGATGCCAGGTGCCAGCACCCGCAGCAAACGGAGATGCGTCCTTCCTGGATGGATACACATGCAATGCACGGTCACCCCGGGAAACCTGGAATGCCACAGGAGAACCAAATCCACCAATAAAAATTCCCATCCGTACAAATTAGGGTTAAGTAATAAAACCGCAGAAGCGAGGGCCGCACCGGTGAGCTCTGTGCTGGAGAACTGCGGTTTGGGGATCCCCCATCGGGTAGGTTCCTTGTTTGCAGCCCGTCAGGGCCGCCCAGAAGGCCGTGCGCAGGCAGATCGTTGCTTTGCCCAGTGACGCCGTGCGGAGCGTTGACCGCGAAGCCTGGCCCCGCCCTTCATGACTCCCCCCTGCCCTTTCCAGGCTGGAGGAAATTCCTTCTCTGAGAGGCCGACAGGCACTGCCTTAGCCCGAAGGCGAGAGGAGCTTCCCCATCAAACAAGCTTCTGTTGTATTTTTAGTGTTTTTAAAAAATTTTTAAGGTTTATTTATTTCTGAGATTTTGAGAGAGAGAGAGAGGGAAGAGACAGAGAGAGACAGACAGACACAGACTCCGAAGCAGGCTCCCGGCTCCGAGCTGTCAGCACAGAGCCAGATGCAGACCTCTAACCCACGAACTGTGAGATCATGCCCTGAGCAGAAGTCGGACGCTCAACCGACTGAGCCCCCCAGGTGCCCCTGTGTGGTTTGTTCTTTTGTACGGAAATGCCTGGGCCCGAGAAATAAAAGTCCGACGGGCAGCTCTTAACTTTGGTTTGGATTCTGTCGCCCTCCTTCCTTTCCAGCCCTTTCTCTCCTGGCTCGGGGCTGAGGGCTTCACTGCCGCGTGCCCACCCCCGCCCCCAGCCTCTCCCACCGCTTCCACAGCTGCTTTGTGCTGTCCAGAAGGGAGAGAGAACAATTCACAAATGTCAAGTTCACAATTAGTTCTTTAAAAATCAATCCAATTGACAATAGCTTTTTTTTGGTTCTCACAACTGGTGTTCTTTGTCTTGGATGCGGTTTAGAAACGAACTGAAGACACCCCAATGTTCTTTAACGAGGGCACGCTGCTCCCTCGAACAATATGGTCTGTTGTTCCAGGGAGGTGCTCAGTCCTTAAACAAACAGGTCATTTTGGAACACTGATTAATTGTATTTTTACTGCAAACATTTAAGGACCTCAGAAAACAGAGGGTCATGTTCCACGGGCGGGGAGGGTAAAAACTTGGGTTTGTTTTAGGAACACATGAACTCTTCCTTATCAGCACTTTCTGGGTTTGGGGTGTGAGGCACACGTTTATTTTAATTTTAATGTTTATTTATTTTTGAGAGAGAGAGAGTGTGAGCAGAGGAGGGGCAGAAAGAGAGGGAGACACAGAATCTGAAGCAGCTCCAGGCTCTGAGCTGTCAGCACAGAGCCTTACGCGGGGCTCAAACCCACGAACCATGAGATCTTGACCTGACTGAAAGCCGGACACTCAACCGACTGAGCCACCAGGGCGCTCCAATGAGGCACACATTTAACCCCAAATTAACCTGTTATAATCTATTATAAACATGTGAAACCTAAATTCCACATCACAAGTACAACCTACAGAGACATTAACCACCAAACCTTCCATGGTTTCCAATGTGAAAGTTTATATTTTTTGCAAGTTATTCAGCTCAGCTGCGTGTTTAAGAAAAAAAGTCATTTCCTCAAATAAATGAAGACTTTTGATCTAGTCACTTGCGAAAACATGACTGAACCTTGAAGGCATCACGCTAAGAGGAAGAAGTCAGACAGAGAAAGACAAATACACACCAAAAAAATGAAAGACAAATACAGTATGATGTCTTGTGTTTGTGGAATCTAAAAAACAAACAAAATGGAGCTCAGGAGCTCAGAGATCCAGAGAGTGGACGGGGGACTGGCGCGGGAGGGGCGGGGGCTGTGAGATGCTTGTAGGGACTCCAAAGATACAGACTTCCGGTCACAAAATAAGTAAGTCACGGAGATGTGAGGTAGAGCATGACGCTTAGGTTTAATAATGCTGTATGGCCAGGGCGCCTGGGGGGCTCAGTCAGTTGATTGTCCAACTCTTGATTTCAGCTTGGGTCATGATCCCAGGGTCATGGGATCGAGCCCTGAGTTGGGCTCTCTCCCTCTGCTCCTCCCCAACTTGTTCTCTCTCTAAAAGACAATAATTAAAAAAAAAAAAAAGTCTGTTTAAAACAATACCATGTGGCATATTTGAACGTGGAAGAGTAGATCTTCCAAGTTCTCATCATAAGAAGTACATTTTTGATGCTACGTGTCGTGACAGATGTTAATTAGATTTATTGTCGTAATCATTTCGCAAGGGGTACCCTTCGGGTGCTGAAGTGGTGCACACTGACTTCGCGGAGCCTGCTTGGGACTCTCTCTCCCCCTTTCCCTGTTCCTCCCCCCCCACTGTGCTTTCTCTCTCTAAATAGATAAATAAACAAACACATAAACAAACATAGAAGTTTATTACATCCTGAGTTGGATTAACTATTTGTGCGTTTGTCCTAACCTTTATTTTTATGGAGGCGTCCACACGTGGAACAACTCCACTGCTATCCCGTGGGGCTCTCCAGGGCAGGACTGTTCCCTTGGCTCCCACTCTGGGGAGACAGCGCCCCCGCCCCCCCCCCGGGGCGGGACTACCCGCCCTGCCTGCCATCCACGCCTGACTGTGCCCTGCCGGCCCCTGCCCTCCGTGCGGGACCCTCCCACCCCACCCCTGCCGTCCATGCTGGGTGCTTTCCCCAGTGCCGCCCTGGGGTGTCCTGGCAGCAGCAGCATCCTGGACAAACCACCTCAGCGAAACCGGAGAACCATTTCCTTAAAGGTTAGGCGCAGGTGCAAGCCCATTTTCTGTGACCACAACTTTAGAGCGTCATTTGGCAAGCTTTTGAGAGAAGCTCAGACCGGTTTTGTGGCTGCAAACGGGCCTGAGCCAGAGGCCGGGGTCCTGGAGGGAAGCAGGACCCAGCGGCTCTGCCCCCATTGGCCCTTCCCCAGAGTCTGTTGCTGGCACCCAGGCCTCCGGGGTCCTGCTGGCCGGTCCCTGCCCCCACACCCCTCGGCCCCACCTTGGGACCTTCTGACCCCTGTGCAGGCCCCGCCCTCCCCAGGCCCGGACTCAGCCCTGGGTGCTGGGATCCCAATCTCAGGGCTCTGGGGTCGGCGTGAGTCCTCCAGCCCGTCCTGAATATAAACCCCATCTTACATTTGGCGCCAGATGAGTCCTACCCTCTGGTCCCCATCCCCTGACCCCCAGTGCCCCCCTCCCCCCTCCCCCCCCCCAGGGCCACGCAGCTGCAGGTGGCCCAGCCTGCCAAGAGCTTTGCTTCTAATTAACTTGTAATGAGGGAACAAGGCACCTGATCGTAAACTTGTTTTGTTTCCCCCAGGCTGACATGCAAACTTGCTCGTAAATCCCTTCCACGAGGGGGCTTGCAAAACACTCTTGCCAGAAAGTCCTGTGAGCACCCCTCAGCTGTGAGCTCTCACTCCCGGGGAGGGGGGAGGGGAGGCGTGCGGGCACAGGGGCCACACAACTTCTCTGAAACCTGAGAGACTGATTTGTCGATTAAACCTCAAAAAACCTAACAAGTTAAAGTTAAATTAATTTCAGGGTGTCTGGGTGGCTCAGTTGGTTAAGTGTCTGACTTCGGCTCAGGTCATAATCTCAAGGTTTGTGGGTTCGAGTCCTGTGTCGGGCTCTGTGCTGACAGCTCGGAGCCTGGAGCTGCTTCGGATTCTGTGTCCTCCTCTCTCTCTGACCCTCCTCTACTCACTCTCCGTCTCAAAAATAAATAAACATTAAAAACTTTTTTAAAAAGTTAAATTGATTTCACTGAAAAGAGAGGCCCCAGCCTCCTTCCTCTGGAGGTTTAACACCATCAGAATCTCCCTAACACACAGAGGTGGCCTCAGGGAGGGTGGGTGGCCTCAGGGAGGGTGGGCTGACAGGGAGGGACGCCATATCGCTCCAGGGACCCTGGCAGGAGCAAAGCAGGAGACAGATCTCGTGCCCCTGTGTCTGGGTCCGCTCGGACTGCTCACGCAAAATACCACGGGCTGCGGGGCGAGGGGGGCGGCGGAAGCAACAGACATTTATGTCTTACAGTCCTGGGGGCTGGGCAATCCAAGATCAAGGTGCCCGCACCTTTGGTTCTGGTGATGGCTTCTTCCTGGTTTGCAGACACCCGTCAACGGGCCTCCCTCCTCCTCACAAGGCAGAAAGCGGGGAGGTGCTGGCCACTTCCTCTTCTTTTTTAAAAACATGTTTATATTATTTAAAAATTTTTTTGTTTATTTTTTTATTAAAAATTTTTAAACATTTATTCATTTTTGAGCAAAAGAGAGACACAGAGCACAAGCAGGGGAGGGTCAGAGAGGGAGGGAGACACAGAATCCAAAGCAGGCTCCAGGCTCTGAGCTGTCAGCACAGAGCCTGACGCGGGGCTCAAACCCATGAACCACAAGATTGTGACCTGAGCCGAAGTCAAGAGTCCGACGATTAACTGACTGAGCCGCCTGGACACCCACAATGTTTGACAACGTTTAGCTCTAAGAATGACCCCCTACTATGTTACGTTTCGCTGCAGCTACTTGGAGAGAGAGGCATGGGGCTCAAAAAGCAGGCGAGCATCAGGAGAGTGTTGGTCGCGAGGACTTGGGTCCCTGCAGGTGTGACCACACGGTGGCACTGCCACCCCGAGTCTCCGGTGCTCAGAGACACAGAAAAGACAAACCCAGCTTCTCCAGCGAGCCCAGCAGACCCCCAGACATGAGTGACCTTTAATGCCCATCACAGCCATATGGAAACCAACTTGACAATAAATTATTTAAAAAAAAAAACCCTTTAAAAAAAAAGGAGTTTTACAGAAATGTCCTAAAATGGAAAAACTCACTTTTTTCCTTCCTATGTAGGGGAAACCCTAGTTCTTCTTCTTTTTTATGTTTAGTTTTTAACGTTTATTTATTTTGAGAGAGACAGAGACCGTGTGAGCGGGGGCAGAGAGAGAGAAGGAAAGAGAATCAGAGAGTCAGCGCAGAGCCCAATGTGGGGCTCAAACCCACGAAACCGTGAGATCACGACCAGAGCCAAAACCGGAAGTCGGATGCTTAACCGACTGAGCCACCCAGGTGCCCCCAAACCCCAGTTCGTCTGACGCTTCCGGTCACCAGGGGGGTGAAGGTCATTCCCCCAGCAATTCTCTTGGACACCAGCTGGGCGTCCCCCTGGAGGCAGCGGCAGATGCTGGGGGTCAGCGGCCCAGTCCCGCCCCCGCTGCTCCGGATGTCAGCTAGGAGCCCAGAACCACCAGGGCTGCAGATCGGACGTTTGCACGCCCCTCCTTGGGTTTGATTAATTCGCTGCAGCGGCTCCCAGAACCCGGGGGCCGCGCTTCTGTTTGCCGGCTTCTCCAAGGACAGGATAGAGGCCAGAGGTGGGGGGCGCCTGGGCGGCAGTTGGTTAAGCATCTGACTTCAGCTCAGGTCATGATCTCATGGTTTCTGAGTTCGAGCCCCGCGTCGGGCTCTGCCCCCAGCTCAGAGCCTGGAGCTGCTTCGGATTCTGCATCTTCCTCTCTCTCTGCTCCTTCCCTGCTTGTGCTCTCTCTCAAAACTGATTTAAAGAGTTTAAAAAAAGGCCACAGGGAGCAGCCGGGTGCAGACACGCACGGCGTGGGGTCCGGGAGGGTCCCGAGCTCGGAGGCGTCTGTCCTCGCAGACTCGGGCGCGGCCCCCCGGGTGGACGGTTCACCAGCCCCGAGGGCCCCCACCCCGACCACGGCGGGTTTATGGGGCTCCCCCGCGTGGGCCTGGTGGACTAGGAGCGTTGCCAGCCGCCCCGCCCTCTCTGGACGATGGAGGTCTCACTTCCAGTCCTTCTGCTGCCCGTCCCCGTCCGGTCACCTCGGTGGAACAGAACAGGCTCCTGGTCTTCTGGTCCCTCCGGAACCAGTTAGCGCTGCCCGGTTTTGTCCTCGAGTAAGTGGGGCCCCCGTGTGCACCCGTCCGGGGCTGGCTTCTCCCACTGGTCACCAGGTGACGTGTCCCCACCCTCCGAGTTTGCTGCTTATCCGCTGCACCTGCCGCCAGGGGGAGGGCACCTTTCTCAGCGGCAACTGGGGGAGGTGAAGGTCATGCTGCAAACGAATGCAGATGAGAAATGAAATGTCCTTAGTGTCTGCAGTCCGTGGACAAGTCTTCAGACCGGGCAGAGGGCCAGGTCTCCAGGAGCTGAGCCGTCTGGGTGACACTTTGCTGGGGTGCAGGCCCTCTCCCCGGCCGCCTGCGAGTCCCCTTTAACGTAAACATTCCTTTAAAATCTTCCTTTATGTTTGCCGCCCACCCAAGCTGCCCGCTGCCGTCACCCTCCAAGCTGCGGCCCCTGGAGGGTCTCACGACTGAGGTTTCACTGGATGGTCGCCCCTAACAACAGCCACATCCTTCCCCCCAGGTCCCAGAAACCTTGCTTCCAAACTTCCTCGAGACTCACACTGTCCCCGAGCCCTCCCCACCTGCAGTCAGTCCCTCCTCACAGCCCAGCTGTGTCCTGTCCCCAAGCTCTAGGAAAACCACCATTTTTGCACCGTAGACCACTCAAGAATTCTTTCTTGGCTCCCGGCTCTGGACCCCGCCATTCCCGCATCAGAAGGAGCGAGGGAGGGGTTTTCACTCAGAGCCAGCCGCCAGGGACGGGCTCTTAGCGGAGGCTCAGTGGCAGCCCCCCCGGCCCCCCAGCTCACCCATCCGGCTCCACAGGCCCAGTGAAACTGCTAGTATTAGAATCATCCATTTCCAGCCAAAGAAAGCGGAGTTCAGAGGCCTCAGGTAACCTGTCCAGGGCCCGCGGGGGCCGGCACGGGGCAGAACCCAAGTTCTTACTGGTGTTTGTTTGACCCAAGAGGTCACAGTCTTCCCCAAGCTGCTTTGAGGTGGGGACTCACTTGGACATAGGCCAGGGCCGTGAGCTTTTGCTGAGCTGGTCGTGAGGGGCTGGGCACAGAGACTGAGGGGGGAGTAAGGTCCTTCCTGAGCCCAGAGGGCAGGCGTCCGGGCAGGGACGGGGACTGTAAACACACGTGAGAGACAAAGGCCACGTGCTCACCCGGACGCCATGTGCTCACTGGGGGCAGACCACGTGCGGGTGTCGTGCCCCCCCCCCCGGTCCCCCGGGCCTGGGGACCGAGGCGCCTGCATCTGGGACATGCAGAGAGGTGCTCACTTGAGTCCCCCAAATGTGCCATCTCGTTCTCGGACATGCGCTGTGGGAAGAAGAGAGCAGGGGGCGGGGAGGGCAAGGCTGGTGATAGGGATAGAGCCTCTGATGGGGGCTGGGGCTGGGGCACCGCCACAGCCTCCGGGCGGGAGTGGGAGGACTGGGCCCGAGAGGAGTCAGGGTGGCCTGTGCAGGGGTGCTGCTGGCGGGCTGCTGGTTCTCCTACACAGCCGCCCCGGTGCGGGCGGATCTGTGTCACTTGTGGCACATTTGTTTACAGAAAAGGCTATTTACTGTTACTTTTGTTTAATGTTTATTTATTTTTGAGAGAAAAAGAGACAGAGTGGGAGCAGAAGAGGGGCAGAGAGAGAGGGAGACACAGAATCTGAAGCAGCTCCAGGCTCTGAGCTGTCGGCACAGAGGCCGGTCCGGGGCTCGAACCCACGAACCGTGAGATCATGACCTGAACTGAAGTCTTGCACGCTTAACCCACTGAGCCCTCCAGGCGCCCCTGTGCCCCCCGCCCCCCCCGTGCTGAATTTCACAGCTGAAGAGTGGGGTCCATTCTCATTCTCCTTTCTTTGTGGGGGATTTCCCTCCCTCTCCAGTGGCTTCCAGAACCTTCTCTGGCATTCTGCAATGTCACAGCAGCACGCTGCGGGTCATTCTTCAGTGAAGAGCTGAGCGATTAGTAGGTTGTCCGAATTTGGAGCCTCCATGTATTCATTCAAACTACCATTCTTGCGGTTTTTCTTTGATAACTTTCTCCCTTTTACTCCCTGTTTTTCCTTCTAGAACTCCTCCCAGGGGGTGCTGGGTCTCCGCGTGGATCTCTCACGGCGCCTAAGGTTTACA
>PISW01014889.1:0-19172 GCA_004023785.1 Mungos mungo | reverse complement strand
TCTGCCCATTTCTTCACTGGGTTATTTGTTTTTGGGGTGTGGAGTTTGGTGAGTTCCTTGTAGATTTTGGATACTAGCCCTTTATCTGATATGTCATTTGTAACTATCTTTTCCCATTCTGTCAGTTGCCTATTAGTTTTCTTGATTGTTTCCTTTGCAGCGCAGAAGCTTTTTATCTTGATGAAATCCCAAGAGTTCATTTTTGCTTTCATTTCCCTTGCCTTTGGGGATGTGCCGGGTAGGAAATTGCTGCGGTGGAGGTCTAGGAGGTTTTTTCCTACTTTCTCCTCGAGGGTTTTGATGGTTTACTGTCTCACATTCAGGTCCTTCATCCATTTTGAGTTAATTTTTGTGTATGGTGTAAGAAAGTGGTCTAGTTTCATTCGTCTGCATGTTGCTGTCCAGTTCTCCCAGCACCACCTGCTAAAGAGGCAGTCTTTTTTCCATCGGATACTCTTTCCTGCTTTGTCAAAAAGCCAAAACATGGAAAAGCCTAAATGTCCATCAACTGATGAGTGAATCAAGAAGAAGTGGTATATATACACAATGGAGTACTACATGGCAATGAGAAAGAATGAAATATGGCCATTTGTAGGAAAGTGGATGGACCTTGAGGGTGTCATGCTAAGTAAAATAAGTCAGGCAGAGAAGGACAGAAACCATATGTTTGCACTAATAGATCTAGCAGGAAAACAGGAGAAACCTAATGTAGGACCAGGCGGAGGGGAAGAGGGAAAGAGAGTTGGGGAGAGAGAGGGATGCAAAGCTTGAGAGACTGTTGAATGCTGAAAATGAACTGAGGGTTGAAGGGAAAGGGGGAGGGGAGAAAAGAGGTGGTGGTGATGGAGGAGGGCACTTATGGGGAAGAGCACTGGGTGTTGTATGGAAACCAATTTGACAATAAACTATTTTTAAAAAAATCTTTAAGGTTGTTAAAGGGTGAAGGGCTTATTTTCCATAATTTGTTCAAGCTGACTGGGATTCTAGAGATGTCTCTGCATATGGACCCACATTAGTCATTATCTGTCCTTCTAGGTAACTATTATGGAAGGTCATTGCTATAGAGTGCAAAGTGGACATTGAGGAAGAACTGTTTCATGTAGTAAGAATCATCTGTTGGCTGAGCAAAGGAGTCAGGAACTCCTTGTACTCCACAGTAGGAGAGAACAAAACAAAAGAAACCCATTAGGATTAATATCATAATAAAAATGTGATAAGACCCTTTAAGATAGACCATAGTCCACCTTCCAACTAGGAATTTAACCAATCATTAAGTGACAATGTAGGGTCTTTAACAGTACCAATTTGATTATTTATATCAGTAAGTAACCCTGTTATATTTATGAATGCAGACAGAGCATTCTGCTTTAATAATGGCACTGATTTCTCTTTGTGCTGCTGTCATGACCTCTAAAGCCATTCTACTTTGTAGAACTGCTATATGCACTCGAGTTATTTCAGTATTTAATAACCTAATGCTATTTTGAGAGTTAAGGCCTTAATTTGGGTATGTATGTCTGCTAAAACTTTGGATACATTAGCAGAGTCATCTGGGATAGATATGCAACATTTAGTCTCCATATTAGCATACTAACTTTTTCTTTGACGTGTAGTCAGGATATCAAGGGCCATTAAATTTTTGGAGAGCCATATTTTGAATTTGTGGATGACTTTGTGTTGGGTTTGATTAAAGATAGTTGCTTTATGCTTGGCTCTAGCTTCTATTTGTAATTTTATATTGGTAGATGTGGCTCCCAGGACAAATATGGCTATGGTATGAAACCATTAAGGAGACTTCTTTGCCTGATATCTACCCTTAACAATATCCTATTATGAGGAGTCAATGGCAAGTAGGAGATGACTTGTTCTGGGCGATAAGTGCATCCCCAAGTGTATTCTTGAATCCAATTATAAGGAAGGTGGGGCCATCCATTATCTCCACAAGTTTATAGTTCGCCCATGGAGTAGGGCATGCTCTATCTGTCAAGGAGCAATTTTGTTATCCCAACCACGTAGAATTAATCAAAATGACAGCTGAGTTACACAATTGTTGGGGAGTTTATCCCATTGTCCAGCTGCTTAAATAATAATATGCCCATGGGGGGGTCCCTTTTATTATCTCCATAGAGTAACAAGCAGGAAGATTACAAATGAGCTATAATGCCAATCTCTCTTAAGTTTACCTCAGGTTGTCTAGCTTAGGCAAACAAACATTTAAAGACAATCAAATCTAGAACCCAACATCTATATAAATATGCATTATTGAAACCTGTTTTTTCCTTCTAAATTCACCCTTATTGTCAGAGCTAGCTAAATCAAGACTAATTCACTCGTAAAACAAGTCCAATTTTTTAAATGTTTATTTTTTTTAGCGAGAAAGTGTGAGCAGGGGAGGATCACAGAGAGTGAAAGAGAGGGAGACACAACATGAAGCAGGTTCCAGGCTCTGAGGTGTCAGCAGGGCTTGAACTCACAAACCGCGAGATCATGACCTAAGCTGACTGAGCCACCCAGGCTTTCCAAAACAAGTCCAGTTTTAACAAACCTAGCCTAATTATTTACATAAGCACAGTAGGAATAGTGATTGATTATTATATGAGTTCTTTAAAATCTGCTTTGCTGAAACTTTTTATAAGGAATGTCTAGACTGAACTTTTAATAGTTTCTTGAGGTCAGAGTCAAGCCACATACTTGTCATCAGACTTGTCTGCAATACCTGTATATTTAGATGTATTCTTCTCCTCAATGTTTCCCAAATATCCTGAGGTTTCTGCACCTTTTAGGAAGTGATATTCTTTACTTGCCTGGTAAGGCTGCTGGGAACTCTATAAGCAAGGTATCAGGCCAACATTTCCAAGGTTGTGAGTTCCAAGACTCACATATGACCAGACAGTTTTAAGGAATTAAGGTTGAATTTATGGAGCCAATGGTCATATGTGAGTCTAGGTATGTCTCAAATATGACAGTCCAGTCAAAACTTTGATAATATAACCAATGTTTTCAATGGTCTCCATTTTAAGGAGAACAGATTTTCATTGAACTTATGCAAATAATTATAATTTCCATGGAAGAATATTCACTGAGAGTTTTTGAATTTCAGAGGGTCAAGTAGGGAGCAAAGTTAAATATTTCAGTGTGTTTACAAAGGAATACTTCATCATATTTCTGTATGTCAGAGAAATTTCCTTAATCTGAAAGAGGAAACATTAGAGATCCAGCAATGTTTCAAGTAAGAGTCGTAAAAATTATAATCATCTTCTTTATTTCATTTAGTCTCATGTTCTTAATTCTTGTTCAGTTTGAATACAGTTCAGTTTTACCCAGTTCAGTTTTATGATTTTAAATATGCCAAAAACCTGTATTTCTCTAGTCCTTTTTATGAATCTCCTTGAAGATGCAGCCTCTTTTGCAAGAGGATAAAGATTTTCTTTTCTTTATCTGTCCACCCATTTTATCTTAGCCCTGACCACACATAAAAGTCTTGTCCAAAGATTCCCTTCACAAACATTCTACAACTTTCTTTTTCATTCAAATTTTGTCCTTAGCCATTTCTCTCTAAATAACCAGTCTCATTTTAGGACAGAATTTCTTTTTCTCCTCTCAATAAAGGAGAGGATATTCCCCTTCCTTATATCTTTCTCATGTATCTCCTACCTTCCTTCAGAGTGGATTCCCTGATACCCATCAGCCTTAATTACGTTTAGCAGAATTTTAACTCCTAGAAAACCTAGTCTCCAGGGAAAATTAAGTAGTAACTGATTGTGAACTGTTACACCTGAATTCTTTATATTTGAAATTCAAGAATGCATTTTATAATTACCAAAAACATGCATTTTTCCATAGGACAATTTTTCAATAAACTGTAATCCATGTTTATAAACAGATCCTCAGTTTCTCTGTATTAAGATGTCCAAAGCATAAACCTATACTCAGTAATCAATGCTTTAATATTTTATCTCATTTGGAAAAGGCTTAGTTATCCAATGAATTCAATCTACTTTATCATTTAACTTAGCAAAATTTCATAGTTTCAGATTACCAAAGATTTTGAAAACTAAAAGTTACCTATAAACACTTTTAATTCGTTAACTTACTTTAGAAAAAAAATAATTGCCCCTGAAAACTCTTGTGAGACAGACAAAATTAAGCATCATTTTAAGTCCTCTTTTTGCTGACAAATTGCAACAGAGATGACTCATGCTTATTTGACCTTTTAGTAAACCTTGGTTGAATAAAAGTTTTATATTTAATGCTGATAACTCTAAAGACATGTCTACCTTAATTAAACTAACAAACTTAAATTAGTTTAAATATCCAATATGTTGTATCTAGGTTCAGTTAAGTCAGTCAATTTGTTCCCTAGCCTCAATTTTAGTTGAGGCACCTGTGGAGAAATCTGGGTGGTTTAAGTCTGGAGAGGGGTGCTTTTGGCTTCTTGAGAGCAAGGGTAGGAGGGTCAGTGGCCAATGGAGAGGAGGCATGGAGAATGGTATAGGACCTAGTTATGTGAGCCATGGCCAAGGTGGTACAGAAATAGGAGGAGGACAAGGTGCAGGCAGAAGAGGTGAGGTGCTACTAGCATGGCTGGAGGCAGATCAAAGCCCAGACACCAGAAAGAACCTTATGGTCCTGAAGTTGGTCAGCTTGGACAGATGAACAGACACAAGTTTTCTTTTTCATCAACAAAAAGTGAAAATAGGCAGTGTGTCAGGCCAGAGAAGACAGAACAAAATAAGTTTCAGCAGCTGCTTGGGAATATTCTTTAAAGTGCCTGTCCCACAGTAGACTAACCAGACAGTTGACTCCAATTATCATAACCATTAACCCAGAAATGAATGAGCAAGAAGCCCCCAATACACAGCAAGAGTCAGGTAACATTCATCCAATCCTCTCAAGATAAATGTCATATCTCACACATACATAAGAAGAAGTAAACAAAGAGACCCGTAACTCAGGAAAAAGTAGTGTACAGGATCTTGACAGCCATCTGTTTACAAGAGAGACAAGGTGGAAGGGACATAGAGAATATGACAGAACACAGGTGATGTGGCAGATTAATAGAAGTAGAAGGCCTGAGGCAGCTGAGCTGATGGTGGATTAATGGGTAGAGGTCAAGGAGATGGGTGTCCTAAAGCCCCTAAGAGGGTATAGACAGATTGGGGTTTTGTTACAAGACCATAAAGTCCTGACAATATGGAATTTTGATCCATTTTTCTGGTCATGCTTTCTCATTCTCTAGCTTATATTGAGGCCAACAGTGTATTAAAAAAGCAGACTTGGAGGCATATGAGGTGTCCTTGTAGGTCTTTTCCTGGGTAGATCAGAAAGGGAATTGACCAAAGGAGAACAATGACTATAAGCAACTCACTAACAAAAGGAAGGCAAGAGTTGGAGACTGACCAATGAAAGTCACTCAACCCATTGTTAATCCTTGTCATTTTGTGGTTGTCAAAAAGATGTTGGTGGGTGAACTGAAGAGACCCTGGGAACTTGACCCAGTCAGACCCAAAAGAGTCACTGAAGTTTCTTGGTCTTGTCATGAAAAGAAATTAAAGACACACATGCAGCACAGTGGGAAAGTTTATTAAGGTGAAAAGTATACTCATGATCTGAGAGCTGGCAAGCTCAAGGGAGAGTTGCACCTCTTGGGGGTTGGGTTTGGCACTTTTTTTTATATATCCAGATTGACTCCGATTTGTTAGGAGACAGCCAAAGGGAATCCTTTGGGATGGAGGAAGCTAATCTCATAGTCAATTCCTACAAAATTAGGGTACTACGTAAGAGTCCATCACCCAAATCCCCGTCAGCTTCCAAATGGTGTCCCATAAGGAATATTGCCAAAAGTTCCTGGGGTTCAGAGTGGTGGGAGACATCCCTCATTCTTCACTATCCAACACCTTTGTAATATCTGAGAAGGGATGTTAACTTCCCTTCACTTTTCCTTTGCATTCTAGTCTACAGTGGGTGCTGGGAATGGACTGAAATGCCTCAGAGATTGGGGTTTCCTCTCTCCATTTTGAGGAAGTCAATATATTTGGCGACCAGTAGTAATACCCTTTGTAAGCCTCTAGTTCTAGTATTTGTGGATGGAGTAGAGGTCCTGGCATTTGTCAAGTAGGGGCAGCTATTTTATATCACATTAAGCTTCATGTATTAAGCTAGAAGTACTTTTAGTCTGAGAGCAGGACCAAGAACACCAAACAGCCCATGGGTAAGGACAAATTACAGACCTGAAAAATAAAAAAAGGAAAGTATGGAACTCCTATCCAATCTGGGGGACTTTTTTGTGAGCTTTATCCATAATTCAATCCTAAGAGAGTGGTCCCTCATTGAGTGAGGGCTCAAACCGGGTAATAGCTCCAACTGATCCCTTTGGGGAAGCATGCTGTTATATGTATCTAGGATTTATGCTCATTGAGGGATAACAACAAGTTATTTAGGAGGAAACCTTACACAGGGGTTATAAGATCAGTGGCCATCCTAAAAAAAAAATAATAATGATGAGAAAAAGAAAAGAAATTAAAAAAAAAAAGAAATCAGTGGCCATCCTAATCACATGATTTTCTGTCCCATACCTGAGAAGAATATAAGTACTAAAAGAACATGTATAACAGGGAAAGGCTGATTTCTGAGCCCAACACCATTATAGCTGAGATATTGGTGTTGAGCTGGGCATCAGGAATTTGTTCCTCTCCATAGTGTAGCCACAGGCAAAAAGTTGTCACCTGGGTCCTTGAACAAGGCATATTCTGAAGAGTCATACTATTCAAGACCTCTCTAAAAAGGAATAGTTAAGAAACAAAGACTGAGGGTAAAGAAGACTTACTAAGCCACATTGAGGTTCTTGGATTCACTCCATAATCCCCATAGAGGGCCACCAAAAATGTTATAGGATCCTTGAGTGTGATGGTTAAGAAATAATTCTTGAGATGTTTTACAGTGCAACTTAGTAAGTTTATTCAGGTAGCATAGGGACAGGACCCATGGGCAGAAAGAGCTGAACTTTTGTTGTATAAAGCTAGTAGTTATATGCTTAGTACTCATGGGGGAGGGGAGATACAGGGAGTATTGAATCATAAATGTTTTCTTCAAATTTTTACATATGAAACAACTGCTTTTATAAGATTTCCCTAGTGCTTAGCATTCAGTTCAATAATAACTATTGGTGAGACTTACAGGCAGTCACGAATCCCTCTAAAAATGTAGCAAACAATGTATTTGATCCTTATTGGAACTATGCAGGCATTCTGGTCTAAAGGTGAACAGTTTTCTGCTTCTGTCTCTCATCATTAATGGCATTATGATGACAGAAACTGGTGCCAGGAAGTAGCAGACTTAGAAAGACCTATGTCAGAGGATAAACCCCATGCAATTGTAAGGATCCGTCACTTTAGTGAATTGTCTCAGTTTCAGTGACCTGGGTATGTCTGGATATATCCTCTGAAACGTGTAAAAGTCATTGTCCTACTTCTCACTCCTTATTTTGTACAAGACAAAAGCTTAGTACATATCTTTAGCACGCCTCTTCCTCCTCCTCCTCTTTTGTTCTGTCTTTCCTTTTTTGTTTTGGAGTCATTGTATATCATATTTGCCTATACTGCTCTCATGCATTTATCTACATTTTCAAATGGAATTCAGACTAAGCACAATATGTCCAGTTACTCTAAGATGGACAGCAAGAGAAAGTTATACAGTTGGTCTAGGCTGGGGAATAAAAAAAGATTCTCCAGTTGGCTGAAGCTGGAAAGCAAGCTCACCAACTAGTTGGCACATAGAACCTGATATGTCGCATAATGGTGCCATTATGTTTATAACATAGTGTAATAGAATATAAAACTTGAGGCTATCCTGAAGAGAATTGCACCTTCGTATTTTTTTAGTAAACCCAGAGTATTGTACTTTCCTTTGACAAATAACAGTTTATTAGAGACTCAAAACCTGGGACTGGCATTTCTAGTGAACATGTGATCTGAGATGTTCATCATGAACAATGTGGAAACTGATCTACCAAGTGAGTAAGTCGTGTTCATAAATACTCTGTCATCAGAGTACATGGTCATACAATACTAAACTCAAGTTGGTCCTGGAAACACAATCAGTTACATGAGCAAATATTCTGCTGTGATGCTAACTCTCCTACCCCACATCTGTGACACAGAATGTTCGCTTTGGCAAGTTGGTCCTTTTGTAGATGTTTTTTCAAATGTTGCAAGCTGCTTATCTTTACTAAAGCAATGTAGTGACTTTCAGGGTTTATCTCCAAAGACAGTCTGGACAGATTTGAGTGGTACATGTAATTGTCAGCTCTGCCTGCAAGGAAATATGACATGAGATAAAATTCTACCTTAGTAGCCTGATGAGCTGACCAGATGGTCAGGGAATTAGAAAGAACATGATTGAAGAATTAAGGAGAAGAGCTACAAGGATAATTTTGATTAGAGTGTAATGTGTTTGTTTTTCATGTGAGTGATCACTGAAAGGTTCACGTGTAGACATGGCTCTCAATAATTAGATAAATAAATGATCCATGATGGGGATGTTAGCCTCTTTCAATGAACTTACGATCAAAATAGTTATGTATAACCTCCATGTCTACTGTCATAAGTTCAGAACCATAGACTTTAGCTGAGCAAGGCTGATCTGCCTGATAGCTTTGCTTAGCAATGCATCTACCAGATGAACTGGAGTCCCTAATATAATATAATGTAATATAATATAATATGCTTTTATAGAACAGTCATTTATCTGGTGGGCACATCGATTCTATTGGGCCTTTTCTACCATGGAGAAAACAATTATTTTCTGCCACAGGGATAGGTGCTTCTTTAAGTAGATTTGCTGTCCATGTTTGCTGTGGTTCTGCTAGCATTTTCTGTTACCCCAGAATTTGCTGTCCGCTTTACTAATTGCCATTACATATGACAATACTAGTTACTTTTTATTGAAAGAGGTGAGGCAATGGATTTATTCCAGGAATGTTTGACCAATCTTACCATTAACTTTATCACCTAGAAGTATCTGATATTTAGGTAGTAGCTGATGTATGGCCCTTGAAAACACAGTGACAAGATCAGTCTTGTGTCTCCCACCATCCTGAGTCCTAGAACATGCAGTAGAAGTGGAGGTGACAGCTCTTATTACTATTTGTCTAATGACCCAAAAGTCATGCAAAAATGGGGAGGGTGTCATTGTACTGCTGGTAGTCAGCTTTGATTACCCAAGGGAAAGAAAACAACTGCTCCACAATGGGACAGAAGTATGTCTGGAACCCAGAGATCATCATCTGGAGTGTTTCCTAGAATAGTCACATCCCAGCAATAAACTTAATAAAGACTTCAACAAAATAATGTAGGCAGGGCCTCTAAGACTCACATTTTTCAAAAATTGGGATTGTAATTTACCTCACCAAGTAAAGAACTCCACCCAGCTTATATCTGAGTAAAGAAGAAACATGTACTTGTAATGGGAAAAGGAAGTTATAAATACCAGCAATGGACATGTGAGAGGATGAAGAAGAAAGGTGTATAGGAGTGTGATAGCCTCCTATATTTCTCTCTCTCCACCCCCTCAGGAGTGTGTGTTGGGGGGGGGGGAGAGGGAGAGGGAGAGAATTCAAAGGGAGAGGGAATTCAAAGGGAGAGGGAAGAAGAGGGGAAGAATAATAGAGCTTGTAACTATAGAGATATATCTGCTTTATGCTTTTATAATTAGACCCACAGGTTAGAAGATATTTAGGGACTGTGACTGAAGTAAGGGAAATAGATATTATTCAAAGATGAATGCAGGGCTATGAACTATGGTTCTTAGGTTTAGTGGGTTCTCAATCTGTCTCAATCTACTTCTGCTATGCCATCTTGCACCACAAAGCTTGGAAAAGTGACACCTGATATTTTGTGAGTGGGATTCCACATGTGTGATTTGTATTTCATCAGTCATATACACGTACATAACATTGGAGTTTGGAAACTAGTTATGGAAAGAGAGAAGTGGCCACGTGTAGGCCCTTCTTTTGTTAGCATGCATAGCATATATAGCCTGGCTGGTGTGACTCTGGGGCCAATAGTTATGGCTTCATCTCCCTGGTCTTTGAATTATGGATGAGGTGGGTGTTCCTGGAACCAACAATTGTTGCTTCTCTACCTTCCTAATTGCTAAAATCTGGAATTGCTTATAGATCTAAAAAAAATAATAAAGTTAATTACAGGAACTCAAGTGACTGAGATTTTTGCTCATATTGCTCTAATGCTTTGCCTTTCTGTGGGTGGCATTAAAAATAGATTCTTAATGCTACTGTTCTTCTGATTTATGTTGAAATTTCATTTGTTTATTTTCTTATATAAGAAAGTGCCCATGCATTTAATAGTATCAATAGTATACCTTGACCAAAATTTCTGAATATTATACTGTAATTATTGCCAAGTGTCAATTGCTTTTTAAAATTCTTATTTCCATGATTAGCAACACATTAGTTTTTAAACACGTGGCTTTACAAATACACTTTTTGCTGATTTATTTATATAACTATGGAAGAAATATAAAAATAGTTCATCACTTTATTTTATATAATGTGATAATCAGATTTAAATATCACTGTGGTATAAAGTTACTTTTATGTACATCAGCTTTGAATTTTTATGGATTATGTACCAGTTACATTCAAAGCATATGTAAATATTATGTGTATCTTTCAAAATAAAAATAATGAAATTCAAGAAATTTTTGTCCAACACCTAGATCATAAAACTTGAAAAGTGAACATTTTCAAAGGATATTTTACCTACTTAACAAACATTTTCAGGTTTTTATTAAACAATCTCCCTCACAATTTTAAAATGCATCAAAAACTTGTGTATATAATAAAAATGATTAAAAGTTCATGATTTATGTTTCTGAAGTTGCAATATAGGAAGAGTAAATATTTAAAACTTTTTTATTTTTATTCATTTTTTAAATGCTTATTTATTTATTTTGAGAGAGAGAGCACACAAAGGTCAGAGAGAGAGGGAGAGAGAGAATCTTAAGCAGGCTCTGCACTATCAGCACAGAACCTGATATGGGACTTGATCTAATCACCCATGAGATCATACCCTGAGGCTCAAACAAGACCCAGATGCTTAACTTAGTCATTCAGGTGCTCAAAGATAGTTTTTATATTTAGTATTTAGATAACTTTTTAATTTGACTTAAATGCATCATTCTGCTGAGTAGAAAATTATTTTGCTTTGCTGTAGAATATTGAAAATCAAATCACCTTTTAATGCTATATTTATAACTGTATTGAAACCAGATGATCTTCAGTATTTCCAGTAAATCTGACAAATCACATGCCCAGGTAGATGGACCACGGACTTATTCTGCTTTGGAAGTTTTTATACACTTTTGTCCTCACTGTTAATTTTATTACTCCCTCCAGAACTCTTTTTGTAGGTACTCAGCAATCACTGTTGCTGTAAATGAAGTCGATCTATAAAGCAGCAGGAGAGTGCAGAGATTTGATATACAGATATGTTTAAAATATACAGAAATCTGGCTTGCATAATAACTATGTTTTTGACTATTAAGAATTCACTGTTGCTCTATTAGAATGGAACTTGACACACTGCATGGAAGCTACAAATAATCAAGATTCAGATAAAGTCTCCTAGTGACTTCATAGGTTCTCTCACAAAATAAATGTGCAGTAAGCATGAACTGAAAGTTTTAAGAGTTATTTTTGCAAATTCTGGTCCCTTTTTCCATGCTTGTGACCTCACAGAGTAAGCCATTGATGAGTGGGATTATTTTTTGTGTCCTCACAATCTAATAGGCACTGAAATAACTTCTTGTTGACAGCAAATTGCAATAATCCACTCAACTATCATTTATCCTTATCTCAATAGCAACAGAATATATATGTCTTTGCTATATAATTCAGTCTAGTTTCTAAAATAGTCACCTGGACACCTCCCTATCTCTTGTATTCCCTGAAGGTAAAGTCAAATGTAACAAGACACTAGACTCAAATGGGGGTATTTTATTTACAAAACAATGGTGGGTGTGGCTTAGTATAGATACATAGCTACATATATAGATGCAAATACATGTAAAATATGTACACACTAGTTAGGGAAATAAATTTATGATTGTATATAAAACTGTAGCATTTCTCATATGAGATGTGTCAGTGACATAAAGAACAAAAGGATTTATAATGGCTTTCTTGTCATTTGTAGAAGGCCTTAATAGACATAAAATATTCTATGTTACATACAAATTATATATAATTATAAATTACTATGTATTATAAATTTATATATAAATGTGTCATATAAAAATTGAAAATTTAGATTATTGTGTAGGTAAAAAGCATAAAATATTGACATAAAAATATGAGTAAAAGGGCACAATTTGTTAACAGTGTTGGCATAAAAAAGGATATCGAACTGTGAAGAAAGATTAACAACGTCATCTTCTTAAAAATGTTATTTATGTGTCATTATTTGCTTTTAGTAAATTAAATCGTTTAGATATGCATAATTATTGCTATATATTTATAAGCTACAACCAAACTATGTTAGTACAAAACTTTGGGAATAATGAAGGCATAAAGAAAAAGAGTTAAGATGTACCACAAAATTTCCCTTTCTTTGAATTATTGTAAAGTTTGGAAGTAACTAAGAGAAACACAATTTTTGGTAAATAATCTTTGGAAAGTTGAACTAAGGTGTCTTGGAGAGTACTGTGAGCCAATAAATACTTTGGTGAATAGTTTTTGGAGTTTTTTAATCTATCAGAAATTAGGAATATTATGTAATTTCATGTTAGTTGTACTTTTGAAGAGGCACTTCTTAAGGGATTAAGACTTTTTAATGAGGTTATGCATCAATAGAATATTTGTGCTTTCTTAAACCTTAGTGCAATGACAGACAATTGGTCAAATCAATTGACTCAGTCTGAAAACATACTTCAGTTGAGTAGAGTTTAAATCATATAAACAGTGTAGATGATTAATTAACTGCATTTTCCATTCATCAATTTATACTTTATAAAAAAGCAAACTTAGGCAGATAAGATATTTTCATAAATTTAAATATTCTACTTAAATTTTGGTTTAGAGGGTCTGTTACTGCCACCTGCCACCTTCTAGCCAACTCCTCATTTTGAATAACTCTTAATTCTTAAAACAAAAGAATGAAAATAGGAATAATTCACAGCATCTCAAGAACCTGAATGTTCTCTTGAATCCAAAATTTTCTCAGCATTCCTTTATTTTCCAGGTTTTTAATGAAATAGAAGAAAGGTACACCAGTGTTGAAGTAAGCTGTCACATAGAATTTGTTTAAGAAAAGCTTAAATTAAAAAAAATACAGTTGACCCTTGAACAAGGGGTCCACTTGTGGATGAGTATACAAGTCCACTTGTGTGTGGAATTTTTTAAGTAAACATAGCACAGCAGTGTAAATGAATTTTTCTCATGATTTTCTTAACATTTTGTTTTCTCTACTTCATTGAAAGAATACAATATATAGTAAACAAACTGTGTTAATGATTTTGTATTATTGGTAGGGCTTCTGGTCAACAGTAGGCTATTTGTAGTTACATTTTTAGGGGGGCAAAAGTTATAAGTGGATATTTGACTGTGGGTGAGGAGTATCGGAGCCCCCAGCATCTGCATAACTGAAGGGCCAACTGTGTGAATATCCTTATTGGGAAAGCAGTGAACTGATCAAGCAGCTCATTAAACATAATCCACCTATGCTCATTTTATCAAGAATAATTGACCTACATTAAAACAAGTATTGTATTACCTTTAATTTCATATCATCAAATGTCTTAAGAAATGATTCTTTGAAATACATCTGCATCCTATTTATCTCTGCAAACTTACCTTAGTAAAAGGATTTCTTCCCCTTTTCCAACTACATTTCTGAAATCCGTCATTCTATATAGAAACTCTCCTACTAATGTGCCTGTTAATTTCCAACCACCAGATAGCAGAATATATTTAGGCAATACAGATAACCATCTTGCTTTATATTAGTTTCTTAAGCTATACTCACATGCAACATTTTCTAATTATTTGGACTAACACCCTATATTTTATGTATAAAAATATATGCTAAATCTTTTTTCCTTTATATACATATAATCCTTTTTCTACCTATAATCTTTCCTCTTTTATGATGCCTCTTTTATGACTTTCAAAATCAACTTTTCTGGAAAACCTTACTTGGTTCCTCTAGGCAGTCCAGTGTTCTTGGTTAGTTTTATTTCTTTCTATTCTTCTAGATTTCTGTAATTCTTTTGATTCAGACTTCTACCTGGACTTTGAAATCTGAAGGCAGGAACTTTGTCATCTTGTGTCCGTGGCATTTAGCAAAGAAGTTGCCATACTGTGATCACTTTAAGTTTATTTGGAAAAAAAAAAAAAAAAAAGGAACTCTTTGCCGGTAAGAAGTAAAAGGAAATCATATGTAAGCTATAGTATTTTTATTATATAGTTTTATAGCAGTAGTAACACTGCAAAAGTAATGGGAAAAAAATAAATCATTTGTAACTGTCTCTTTTGTTCCTATCTTGGTGTATTGGTTATGAGGCATAAGGATTATAATATATGAAATTTATTCTTATAGTAAAAATAATACTTTTAACACAATTCTACCTTCATCTGCCAACTTGTATGTGAACTCTCTACAGGGATGTGATTTTAAGTGGTATTTAAAAAGACTCACTATGGTTTAGGAGGAAAATAATGATAGGTAGTGTTCTGGTGGAAAGTAATGCTGAGAAAGTCATTCTGGTGTGAGTGCTGGCTATATTTTCATTAGCAGTGATAAAGAATAAAAGAAACATTAAGTTAGCACACAGGTGCTATTTACTGATATTTCAGGAAATCAAGTATGTTCATATTGTCCCTTTGTATAAAGGCAAAGTCCTAGGGAATCTTATTTGTCCATGGTCAAGTTGATAGGCTGAAAGGTAATAAAATGATGGTTTGTCCTATGGCAGCCCAACAGAGTTATTAGGGAAGACATGATTGCTTCTCATGGTTTTCCTTAAAAAAAAAAAAAAAAAAGAATTTTTACGACTTCCACTGTGAATATGATATGCTATGTACTTTTATAAGAGAGAGAGACAGAGCTTGAATGGGAAAGGTGTAGACAGAGAGGGAGGCACAGAATCCAAAGGGGCTCCAGGCTCTGAGCTGTCAGCACAGAGCCCCATGTGGGGCTTGAACTTACAAACCGGGAGATCATGACCTAAGCTGAAGTCAGACACTTCACTGACTGACCGAGCCACTCAAGCGCCCCTACTTCTCCCTTAATTTCAATCCAGGGTAAATACCATCACTAGCTTATTTTGCTTATGACATCACTTTTACTATATCATTCCCCTGCTTAAAAATTTTAAATGTATATTTTCTGAGAGATGAATTTGAAACTTTTATTTACACTTTCTTACTTCTGATCAACCTGTATCTTATTCCATCTTTACACTTTTCTGTCATATTCCTGTATGGAAACCAGAACCCTTACTTTCCCTAACCATTTTCGGCACATTCCTACCCCTGAACCTTATGCCATTTTTCTTCAGGAAACTTGTTCACCCAAGGCCTAGATAGGCTGTCCCTCCTTGGATTTTCCTATAATACTTCTTGTTTGCACACTGCTTTTAAACATCTACTAAATTCTAGGAGAAGTTTTCTTTTTATTTGCATTACTTACATCTTACTTGTATTTAAATGATATGAGAGAGGTTTATTTTGTATCGCCACTAAATTGCAATGTATTTTGTACAAAACCAATATGAATAAATATTAAAAGTTTTCATAAGGACCTCCTTTCCTTCCCCTTTTTTACTTTTTCTCAAAGTCTCCCTTCCATTGGATTGAAGTCCTAGTCAGAGAAAGAATAATTCTGGAAACCATCTGAGAAATCCTAAAAATATTATAGTTATTTTGTTAGAGCCTCATCCTTCCAAATTAATAAAAGATGGTGATACTAGTGTTTTAATAACTTTAGCATCAGATTCCCTAAAGTATTTTCAGCCCATTGTCATTTTTCCAATTGTCAATTCATTGCTTGCCAGCTTCACATAGAATTTTAACTGCTTGCCGGGTAATAATGGAACTCTGCCCTGTAGATATGGTTTCTTTGCCGGCTGGCACATGCTAAACCTCGTCAGTAGAGGGCACCAGAGAGGCACCAGTAGAAGAAGAGCTTGTCTGTGTGCGGTTTTAGGCGAACTTCCACAGCAAGAAGTTTCAGCAGCACCTTGCCTGGAGTAGAGAAAGGTCTGATGATGTTGATTAAGACTTTAGAATTTTTGTTTTGCCATCCTCATTCTGTCAAGTAATATCACTCTGCCAACAGCCTACGTGTGTGAAATTCTGAAGGAGATCCTAAAGCTTTACTCTCAAATAAAACCTTAAAAAAAAAAAAAAAAAGAAAGAAAGAAAATCCCTAATACTATTCTTTAAATTTCTTATAGCAATATTTTTAGGGCAAAAGTCATCTTTATATTGTCAGCTCTTATATATTGCCGTCACTACACTTGAAATATTTTTTGTTATTTTATCGTCTTTAAAGTCAGCCATCATCATCGCTAGCTTATATGTTTTGTTTTACTGTGTTGCATTTAAATTCAACTTCCTTTTCTTTTTTTGTTTAAGATATTGACTTTGTATTTTAGCAATGTGACTATGATGTGTTGTAGTTTGCTTTCCTTTGTATTTATGCCGCATCAGGATGGTTAAATTTCCTAGAACTATGCATTGGTGTCTATTTTGTAAAATTTAGAAAAATTAGGCCCTACCTCAAATATATTCTCTGCTACTTCTCTTCTTTTGAACCTCTATTTACATGTAAATTTAGCCCCTTGAGACTATCCCAGGGGTTACTAACACTTTATCTATTGTTTTTCTATATTTCCTCTCTGTACTTTTATCTGGAAATGCCTAATGAATTATCCTGACGTTTACAAATATTTATTTTCCAATGTCTGATCTACTTTAAAGCCCACATGTATTTGTGTGTGTCGGGGGCTGGGGGTGGGCATAAACTTTTTTAGAGAATAACTTTTTTGATTCTAAAATTTCCATTCACTGCATTTCTCTCTGAAATCTATCTTCTGTTAACTATTAGGTCTTTTTTCTTTCCATAATTAAAAAGTATGTTTTAATAATTGTTGCTAAGTCCTTACCTGCTAATTCTTTTTTTTTTTTTTATAAGTTTACTCATTTATTTTTGAGAGAGAGCACAAGCAGAGACAGAGGGAGATAGAGTCTGAAGCAGGCTCCACGCTCTGAGCTGTCAGTGCAGAGCCTGATGCAGGGCTCGATCCCATGAGTCGTGAAATCGTGATCTGAGCCGTGAGATCATAACCTGAACTGAAGTCAGATGCTTCACCAACTGAGCCACCCAGGTGCTCCCTTTGTCTGCTAATTCTAATAACTGGGGTTTCTTTGCTTATGCTTAAAACATTGTCTTTTTTCTTGATTAGATGTCATTTATATTTTTGTGTGTGTAGAGATTTGTCATCAACTTTACTTATATTTACATCGTATATAAAATAACTAAATACATTGAAGCACAGTATTACATTGTTTCATCCATTTATCAGAGAACAAACTCTTTCCTCTTTTGTAGCGGTTTAGGTGAGTAAGTAAACTTTGAGATTCCTTGTAAAAGTCAAGTCGAGTTAAATAGGAACCATGGATTTGGGGTGCCTGGGTGGCTCAGTAGTTTAAGCATCAGACTTCAGCTCAGGTCATCATCTCATGTTTTGTTTGAGCCCGCATCAGGCTCTGTGCTGACAGCTCAGAGCCTGGAGCCTGTTTCAGATACTGTGTCTCCCTTTCTCCCTCTGCCCCTCCCCTGCTTGTGCTCTGTGTCTTTCTCTCTCAAAAATAAACCATGGATTTAATGAGAGTCTCTGCAACTTCCACTTTTTTGAAAATGTGGTGTGTGAGACCTTTGTTGGGAGAGACCTGAAAAAGTCTAGATTAGGTGTGAGAAGAGTGAATCAGTATACAAGGACTGAAGTAATTACATGAGGGTTTTCAAAAAAAAAAAAAAAAGACAAGGAGAATTCTTCTTGATAAAGGAATGGTTAATAAAAGTGAAAGAGTAGAGTACTAAGTAAGGAGAGAGATTGTCTCCTTATAAACTTATAAGACACAGAAGATATATATGTGTATATAATATATATTATATATCTTATTGTATATTGTGGGGGCTGTCAAGCCTAAAATGTGTAGGGCAAGGTGGCAACCTAGAAATTGAGGTAAGAGTTGTACTCTTGAGTCTGAAGCCTGGAAACGCAGGCAAAATTTCTATGTTACAATATGCAGGTGGAATCTCTTCTTCTTTGGGAACCCTCAGATTTTACTTTTAAGACTTCAATTGATTGGATGAAGCCTACTCACATTATAAAAGCTAATCTGCCTTATTTAGAGTCAGTGATTGCAAATGTGGATCACATATAAAATTAACTTAGCAGCAACACCTAGACTAGTGTTTGACCCAACAACTAATATCCATACTCTAGTCAAGTAGACATATAAAATTAACCATTTACTATACCTAAAGAGTCAAGGAAAAATTATACAGGGGAGATAGAAATTTAGAGGGGTCTTAAAAGAGTGATTGAAATATGGGAGTAGAAGATTATGGGCCGGCATTTCATCTAAAAGAAATGGCAAGGACAAAAATCTGGCAACCACTAACATTTCCAGTCACATAGTGAAATTCCTTTAGGCTAATGCTTAAAATTCAATTCCAGCCCTGTTCAAGGTCAGCTGTCCAGTTGAGTAGACAAAGAAAAGTCAAGATTATATACATAATAGAATCATAAAACCTTAAAGTTGCAAACATATCAGTAATTATTTGTTCCAATATTTTACTTAGTGTAGCATTTCAAAGTTTTCACCTGTCATTTGGAGACCTATTTTCCTCTTGGTTGTTTGTGCTTTGGACATCTAATTCTCTTATAGGGTGGACCCTGTGAGGTTTGTATATAATTATTAGAACATTCTCTACTCAGAATGGCAGTGGCATACTGGTTAGGGTGGAACCCTGTAGGTAGTACTTTTTGGCTCCAATCCAAGTCCTAGCACTTATTCATAGTGTGAGCATGTGTGTGTTGTATAACCTTTGTGTCTCCAGTAATATTTTGTGTAACATATAATACAC
>PISW01014888.1:0-19141 GCA_004023785.1 Mungos mungo | reverse complement strand
GTCCTTTCCTTTCCTCTGCTCATACAGAATGACTCGTAGAGCCGCTGAGCGTCTGAGAGCACCTTGTGTCTGTAAGTACCGTGGTCTGCCACGGCTCGTGGACGTGCTGTTTAGCTCAGAGGTCAGTACTGCTGCCCTCATTCTACAAGTGTATTAACCGTGTGACCACAAACTATGTGAGTTTCTCTCTCCGTGTGGCTGAGCCAGGAGCTGTGCTCATCCTTTCTGACCCCGCAGCTGGCATTGGTCAGTGCTGAGCAGTGGGTCTCAGACTTCTAGCATCTGAATCACCTAGAGTATTCATCAAACCAGCATGCTGGGCCCCACACCCAGAGCATCTGGTTCCTGTGCTGGGAGCGGGCAGAGAAGCTGCCTAACAAGGCCCAGGGGACGCTGATGCTGCTGGTCCAGGAGCCCCTCTTTGAGGTCTGCTGCCCCGGGGACTCCTCAGACCCCACCGTTAGGACATATGGTCTCTTACCTGGGGAATTCAGAGGAATACTGATGTGCCCCTCTAGCAACGGAGCAATCTCTTTGTCAGCATTTGGGAAAAAGCCTGATAGCCAGCCATCCAAAAGAACGGGAAGTATCTGCTCTGTCTTTTCTCTGCATTTTGCCCAGTGAGGTAACCACATAAATCCTGGAGCTCTGGTTTTGACAGTGGGCTTGGGTGGAGAACTCCTGCCCCATGTTACCCACCCCCCGGGGGTCCCAGTGAGACCACAGAGACGGTGTGTGGGGGAGGGGGGACAGAGAGGTCTGCTGCGACATGGCACCAAGGCCCAGAGTATGGGCCGGGGAAGCCCCTCTTCCCCGAGCCCTGGTCACCTCCTGTAGCGGGTTTCACGTACGTCATCTCCTGTCATCCTCTAATTGGAGTGACTTCCTTTTTACAGGTGAAGAATGGAGGTTTGGATAGTTTGCCCCAAATAACAACTTCCGATGCTTGTCTGAGTTTCCATGCGTGCAAAGCTCTTCCCCAGTCATTGTCTCCGGGTAGCAGGCCATCCGCCATGGGCACAGATAGCGACTCTCCCCATGTCACCCTCTGTGCGGGGGAAGGAGCTGAGGCCCAGGAGGGCAAGCTGCTCATTCTGCCAGCTAGCAGGCAGCAGGGGCCTTGACGGTTCAGACCCTTCTCCTCCAGTCTAGTTCTGGTGCCCTCCCTTCCATCTTGTTCTTTATTTCTCTCTCTTCTTTCCTTCCCTCCATTTCCTTCCTTTTGTTGTTTCTTACTATGGATCCTTAGCTACACACATTTCCTTTAAAACTTTCCCTGCACCTGACTTGACCAATTCCTGGAGCACCTTCATTCTTCTCCTTCCTTGACCCTCCCTGTGGGCTTGAGAACGTTTTCCTCATTCTCAGGAGAGTCCAAACAACTGGCATTTTAATTATGTCCAAACCCCCTTTCCCGTCTGAGAGCAGTATGGGTCTCTATCCTACAAATGATGCAGTGAGGCTTAGAGATGGAGAGTGGATGTCGTGACGGGACCAGATGGCGGCCCAGGGCTGTCACTTGCCCTTTGCAGAGCCGCTGACCTGGGGGACTTGGGAAGGTGTGTCACAGGACGTGGTGGCATTCCCGGAGGCCAGGCTCAGGGGACCTAAAAACGTGACATATTTGAGTCAGGTTGACAGTTTTCATAAGATCAGAAACCCACCTAACAAACGCCTGGATCTCATGAAGATTTGCAGGTGGAAATTTCTCAGAGTCTGTTCTGCGGTGCTGGTGTGGTTATCCTTATCTCTTAATAACATCGAAAAGAGACGCTATCCCCTCTAACGAAGGAAACACTCACCTCCAAAGAGGCCTCCAGTCGGTTTCTTGGACGACCAAACAAGGGTGGCCCACGCATCACAGAGAAGTGGCTGGCCAAGCGGCCCATGCCCTTGGGAAGCACAAACCTTGTAGCTAGATTTGTGATTCCTATTATGGAAGAAGACTGAGTATCAGAGCGTTTCACTAACTAGGCCATGACCATCAGTACTAGGTGGTGGAGGGCCTGAAACTGCAGTTTGCTGACTCTCGAGACAGCTGGTTTTCTGCACCTGCTGTTCACTGCGCCCCCGGGCTTTCCCTCCCCACAAGCCGAACTTCAAGGTAGGAGGGCCTCCCTGCAAGCCCGCAGGGTGGGGTGGACAGGGACGCGCTGATGCCCTGACACCCCGCCTCATGGAGCTCCTGTCTGGCGAGTGAGACAGAGTCCCCCAGATACGTCTGTTAGGCATCTATTGGAAAGCACCGCCAAGGCTGGAATGTGTCAACTGGGCAGAGGGAAGATTCCGGAACTCTCTGGAGTTCTCTCTGGCATTGTCTCTGGTCTCCTCCCTGGCTCCCTTTGGTCCTGGGAGCTCCCATGCCCTACTACGCTGCCCCCTTTATTCCTGAGGCAGGAGCCAACCAAGACACCTCTTCCCCTGCCTTCAGCTGCAGAAGCCAGAAGACAGACTGGCCTTTCAAGACGCAACCATCTTAGCTGGGTAACCAACACCTGGGGCGAGCTTGGGACCGCGTCCCGCAGCAGGCCGGTTCTGGAGGGAGGCACCACTGAGAGCGGCTCCTCAAAGGAAGTCCTTACTCCTCTCTGCCATTCCCCCTCTTGGGAAATCTTGAATTTAGCCCTTGAGTTGTAGAGAAACAGAGTTACGTGGGCTGGGGTCCCTGCCACCTGGAAATGCAGATGCCATGCACTCAGATTGGTGCAGGATGGGGCACGGGGTAAAACACGAGTCTAGGAAATCAGGCAGCTGGGGAGCTGAGCCCGCCACCCGATGCCTGGTCACCAGCATCCTGGCCTCACGCGGAGCACCGGCCTCTTGTCAGACCGCTGAAGGAGCTCTGATGCTCTCCCAGGAAGTGAGGGTTGGCTGAGGCTTTGGGGGAGGAACTCGGTCCCTGGAGAAGGGGAGTGAGGCTGGGCGCCCAGGCACCACTGCCTCAACCTGCCCACTCTGCCATGCCAGCCACGAGGTGGGCTCAGGCGAGTGTGGGCCCTCTGTGCCCTGGTGTCCCGTGTGACATGAGGATAAAGACGCTTGGCCTATGGAACTGTGAACATCCCCTGGACCAGGGTGTGCAGACGCTGCTCAGAGGCAGATTCTGGGGCCCAAAGATGGGCTTCCATGTACAGATGCTGTGACCATGGACAAATGATAGATGCTCGGTGCTTCTGTTTCATGAACTATGAAATATAGTTGCGTCTCTTTTGTAGAAGTGTCCCGGGAGGAGTCAGAGGCATTGCTGAAAGGAAAGTCCTCCATGCTGGGCACTTGTAAATCCGCAGTGGGGGTTGCCTGTCAGTAGCGGCCTCTTCAACGTCACATGACATTATGTCATGTTGGTGTCAACATCACTGTGGTTTGTCTGGTGGTCCTGCCATTCTTCGTGCTAACAGAACGATGCTGACGGTGTTGGGTTGGCGCTCGGGATCTCAGAATCCACTTCCGCCTGTCTGGTGCCGCCTCCATCTCTGGACTGTTGAGCTCCAAAATAGGGACTCTTCCATGAGGCGGGGCAGGGACCCGTCCCCAACTGTGCGGACGTGTAAAAGGTGGCTGAGAAATCACCTGTCACAGCAGACCCCCCGCAAGGAAGCTGCTGGCCGTCCAAGCCCAGAAAGCGCACCCGCCGACTCACATTTGTTCCAAGGGAGCCCCCCTGGGTCCCTGTGACCGAATGACCTCTCGCCTTGTGGGGCATCCACAGACCGCTCACTCGCCCCTGCATCCGACCACGGACAGCCGCGTGCACCTGAAAACCTCCGAGGACGTCTCCCCCCTCCCAAGAACTCCCCTCAGGACAGTGCTGGCCAACTGGAGACAGACTCGCCTTTCCTCCTGTCACTCTGAATAATTCTCCTTCCCAGCACTTTGAGGCCCTTGCCAGTGATGGCCGGGATTCCTTACGTGAGGGTATGAAGGGCTAGGTGTTGCCCTTGACGAGGCACAGAGAAGCGTACAGGAGCCTCCCACGCCGGCACCGAGCCGCCCCAGGCCCTGCACGCCCTGCGGCCTCACTGAGTGGCAGGGACATGGGGGAGCTGCCCCCGCAGCCTAGTCCAGGCTTCCGGGAACCCTGCTGTCAAGGAACCTGTTAACTGAGTTTAACTCTGTATTTCTACATTTCACAAACCCATTCGGCCAAAGAACCCCCCCACTTCTCCACACCCCCTCAGAATTTAATTACAAATCAAACTGGTGTGATCCAGAACCACCCTGGAAATGTTATAGGAAGCACCGTGGAGACATTCAACCCTTAGAAAAACTTTGTGGTGGCTGTGATTGTTCCCATTTTACAGAAAGTGAAACCGAGGCCACCAGATACTCAGCTATTTGTCCTCAGGTGGCCCTCCTTCCTTTAAGTGAGGGTGGCAGGAGCTGGCGTTCAGCCTACTATGTCCTTGACACCCCATCCCCCAGGCTGCCTTGCCTGGAGACATCCCTCGCCTGGAAGCTTCTACCCACACTTATGAATCCCTTCAGCCTCCAGGACAGGACCCTCCTGGCTGGAGCCCAAGAACCAAACACTTACTGGCAGATGAGTGTGGTGTGAGCACCCGGGCCCTGTCTCCACCATTAACTCGCTCTGTGAGGACGGGAGGGCACGTCCCGTGTGTGCCTGGGGCAGCGTGGTCCCATCTAATGCCACGCCTGCATCGACGGCACCAACGTGGGGGAGGACATCAGGAAGCTGGACTCCGGGCAGCACGTGGTGGCCGGCACCCCCGGGCGCGTCTTTGACATGATTCGGCGCAGAAGCTTGCGGATGCGCGCCAAGATGCTGGTCCTGGACGAGGCCGACCAGATGTTGAAGGAAGGGTTCCAAGAGCAGATCTACGCCGTGCACCGGTACCTGCCCCCGGCCACACAGGTGGTGCTCATCAGCGCCACGCTGCCCCACGAGATCCTGGAGATGACCAACAAGTTCATGAGCAACCCCATCCGCATCCTGGTGAAGCGTGATGAACTGACCCTCGAAGGCATCCAGCAGTTTTTTGTGGTGGTGGAGAGGGAAGACTGGAAATTCGACACCTTGTGTGACCTCTACGGCACCTTGTGTGACCTCTACGGCACCTTGTGTGACCTCTACGGCACCTTGTGTGACCTCTACGGCACCTTGTGTGACCTCTACGACATGCTGACCACTCTGGCTGTCATCTTCTGTAACACCAAACGCAAGGTGGAGTGGCTGACAGAAGATGAGGGAGGCCAACTTCTTGGTCTTGTCCATGCACGGGGACATGCTGCAGAAGGAGCACGAGTCCCTCATGAAGGAGTTCCGCTCAGGTGCCAGCTGTGTGCTCATTTCCAGGGACGTGTGTGCCCAGGGCCTGGACGCCCCTCAGGTGTCCCTCATCATCCACTATGACCTGCCCAACAACAGAGAGCTGTACATACACAGAATCGGGCGTTCAGGCCGCTACGGCCAGAACAGGGTGGCCATCAGCCTCGTCAAGAAGGACGACATCCGGATCCTGAGGGACATCGAGCAGTTCTACTCCACGCAGATCGACCAGATGCCCATGAACGTGGCCGACCTGTCTGAGGAACCTGCTGCGCCCACAAGCTGGTTACTGTCCACCCCTTGCTCCTGCTGGGACCTGGGGGCAGGGGGTTCGGGTCACGGGGGTCTGAGCTCAGCCACACCCACGACAGATTGGCCCACTGAGGTCTTTTTCTTACTCACATGAAAAAAACTACAAGCATTATTTACATTAAATGTTTAAAATTTTTCCCAAAAAAAGGGGCGGGCGGGGACTGGGCCAGACATTCACCTCCATCTTAAGACCTGGGAAGGAGGCATAACCTGGTTTTCCTTTGTTTAGTATCTTAGAACCCCCCTACTTATTTCTTAGCATGAAGTTTACATAAAAAGTACAAATATACCCTATTGGAGAGGTGGGTTTCTTGAAAGGAACCAGAGACCCCCTCCCCAGTCCCTAGCTAATTCACTAGCTAGTTCATTTAGACACTGGTGTCCCAAATACTCTCAATTACCCTCCAGAAGTCCATGGACCCTAGCTTGTCACTTGAGCTTTCAGAGAACAGAAGTGAACACATTAGCAAAAGGTCCATGGGACTTGAAGTTCTTTCCAACATCACGAAGTGTTGTGGGTCCCGTTGAGAACACCTTGCATATTCTAGATACCCAAGCAGGAGAAGTAACTAAAACACAACTTCAGTAAATCAAGGTACTAGAAGATGCCACTACCAAGTCACCAGCAAGGCAGGAATGGTAGAAGTTCTGGCAAGTACATATAGGAGCATTCCAGTTGCTATCAACAATGTAAGATAAATTACCTTTAGGAAGGCTGTTCTGGTGTGCCCCACCCTCCCACCGCAATCCCCATCCCAAAACCAAGCACACAAAGCCTAGGACCTAGAGATTTTACAGTAGAGTGCCTAAACAGGAGAGTATATATGTATACCAGTTCTATATCCAACATCTTAACAGCTTGGGGATGGTTAAAATTAATGGTACCACCTGAGCGTATAACACTACAATGGATAAGCCAGAGGATATTCATATAATGAAGTTGTATACAGCAGTAGAAAGGAGCTACTGCTACATACAGCAAGCATAGATCTGACAAGTGTGGAAAACAGGAGTATATAGAAATGGAATCATAGTAAGTTTAAGACCACTTGTTTTTCCACTTCTATCACTGTTGATTAATTTTGCCTTTGAATTTATAGACACAAGGAAGACATCTGGTTTGTTGGTAATGTGCTCCATCCTTCCAGGTCCTGGTTTTCATGCATATGTTCACTAACATTTCATGAACAGAATTAGAATTGGGGGAACATTGAAGAGGACAGAAGGTCATACTGGTGAATTCAGACAGTCCGAACTTTGCAAGTCTGCTTCTCACTGTTCCTGCCCAATTCCAGCATTTGGGGCCTTTGATGATGGGGTTCCTGGAGAACATGGCTGGAGACCCAGACTTCTCTATGCACCTTCTAGTCACTATGGAAGCACCCTTAGCTGGGCTGGCCTCAAGGAAATGTGGTGGAATTCCTAAGGTTTCCAGAACTGCCATGGTGGCTGCATTTTACATTGGACTCCTTAGCACCACACGTTTGTTTCATCAACTTGACTTGACCAGAGTTGTGGGAACAGCAATCTTACTCTCTGGCTATGGGTTTGCTGAGACCTAGTAGTGTTATTTGGAACTATTGTGAGCTCAAGAAATTTCTGCTTAACTGAAGAGACATCCTATGTGATCACATAGCTGGCCAGTCATATTGATGGGAACTTGTTTCCTGAACTCTGCTTTGGGCACCTACACTGCACAGAGGAAGAACAGGGATATGTTCTACCCCTCTCATCAGGCCTGGTGAGCCTGCTTTCTCATGGGTGTCTGGTATCTAGAGGGCCCTGCAGCAGGGGACTTCAAGTTGTTCCATCTTCAAGGGTTGTTGGAGCTCTGAAGAGAGAAAATGCTACCCCCACTGTTGCTTGTCCCTGTTATGGTCAGCAGGTTGCCATCACCCCTGCTCTTAGTCCATGCAAGACCTAGCTCCTGTCCACCATTCTGTTCAACTCTGCTCTTACATTAACCTCCTTTCTCTAGCACAGGCCCCAAAGATCAGTTTTCTCTCTGGCATAGCCTTCCTTATCACCTGCATCATGCACCTTCTCAGCCTCTGAACTTCTCATCCCATGGATCAGGATAGTAACACAGCGAAGATCTATGGCAGGGCTCTATGGACCAAAGTCCCATCACACCCCAAGGACCTCGGATGAGGATCTTCAACCAGAGCCATAACATTAAGTTTGCTTTGGAAAGAGGTTCACAGTTTCCTTAGGGCAATAATATTCAGTAGGATGCTGTAATGGTGGATATGGGCCATATATTTGTAAAAGTCCATAACGAGTGTACACTAAGAATAAGCCCAATATCCGTTAAGGGCTTTGTGAAGATGGTGGGTCAGGGTAGATTCACTGACAAGCATACCATCTGGTGGCAGATGTTCAGCAAGTCAGGCTATGCATATGTAAGGCAGGAGGCATGTGTGGGAAGTCCCTGTAAGTTCCTACTCAACTTCTCTGTGTACTCAACTTTTCTGTGTACTCAACTTTTCTGTGAAATAAAAACGTCTTAAGGCAACTCAAAAAAAAAAAAAAAAGACAGTCTGGCCCCAAACTACATTCACAGAACGGGGCATCTAGGAGGACCTATCAAACATTAATAGCACAGACCTCACAGCATTTTCTAGATGAGTCTTAGTCAACCTTTATTGGTCACTTCAATAGAGGGCTCTCTGGAGAGAATGTTGGACAAGTGCTCTGAGCCATAATTGCCTTAATGTCTGGTCACACAATACAGCCAACGTCTCTAGTTTTGATCAAGAGTAAAGCCAGATCAACTCTGCATGATACACCCATTCAACCAAGCCAGACTGAAGCCCCCTGCCCTTACATGCTCCATATCAACTTCCTCCTTGAGTTACCAGTCTCATGGCAGGTAGTCAGCAAGTCATCCTCAGCCTTTGTGTTCACTGGGTACATGAACAAAGCATGGCAGACTAAGTTATCCAGATATTGAAGATAGGAGCTCTACTGGCAATGAGGGTTGGCTCTATCTTTTTCTAAAGTGATGTAGGAGGAGGAGTTCTACAGAGACTACCTGTTTTACCAATAGCATTGGTCATTGGTCACCTCATGGTCCCTGGAGGTTAGAAACATTTGGAGCTTTTAGTAGGAATGAGGACCAATTGGAAATGAAAGTCTCAGCAGTGAAGTCAGCATTCAGGGAAACCCATCACAACTTCTAGGCACGATTAGAGAAGGGGCACTGCCAGCAGCCATTCTGGACATGTGACACTCCATAGCTATAGACAAGATGCCAAAGGTAGTTCTTTCCCAGCACCAGAAACTCTGGCTTCTAATCTACTCCCAGTTTTCAGTTTTACGTTTCTTTTGTGTGCACCTGGCTTTTAAAGAAGGACATGCTCTAGCTGAAAAGCTAGAAGGATTACCATCCTTACAAATCAGGATCACGAGAGTACCATTTGCCAAGCTTTTCATCTGATACACGGTACCATGAGCTTGAGTGCATACATGGGCCTTGTTTTCCCTCAACTTCCTGCTGATAGCATTCCCGGACCCTCAACCAAATTTCAGAGGTTTTAATGAAAGGGGTGGAGGGCTCATTAGGAGCCGCCACTGCACTTAGAAGTCATGGTAGTGGCAGGATTGCCAGATTTGTAACCCAACATGAAGGCAACACCAGCTTACCCTCAAGCCTCTTCTCATTATAACGTCTAGCTGCTTAAATCCCAGGGGCTAACAAACCTATCAGTGCAAGGTTATGCAGAAACTGCGAAGATAGGTTATTTTATGCTCCCTCCAAACAGCATCAGAGCATGATGGGAAGTTGTGGAGATGTAACCAGCTTAGGGGAGATGGGAAATTTCAGAAAACTCTTGTTTGGGGGCACCTAGTAAGTTCCAGTAGGGACAGCCAGTAGGTATTTGAATGTGCTAGGAGGCTACTCGGGAAATACTCCAGTAGAGCAGAGTGGAGCAGGGGTAAGGGGTGGAACAAGCACAGAGATGCTAGTCAAACCCTCCAAGTCCCAAGACAGAATTGAGAGCAGGAGCTATAGGGACCAGAGAACAGCTTTCAAAAGCTGTATTAACACAGATTCGTCAACTCCTGGGCCAGGTGGCATATGAGCCAGACCCCCTTCCCCCCCAGTCCAAGTCTTCATGGCAGAGAGGTTGGAATCTGCTGGGGGACAGATTCTAGGAATCTGAGGCGGTGGTATTTAGGTCCTAGGAATTTAAGGTGGGAGGTATTTAGATCCTAGAGATTTGGGAAGATCTTACAAACATTCTTAGTCACAAGTATCAGTGGGGAGATGGTTTTCAGAACAGAGACCCTGGTTTGGAGAGGGCATCCAAGGTCTAGGAGTTGAAAGACATCCAAAAGATGGTGGGATGGAGAGAATCCTGGAAAAGTCGATAGAAGATGGGGTCCCTGCCCTGGAGAAACCTAATGAGTGACAGACCCCCAGTGTGCCTTCTACAACAGAGAAGTCACCCTTGAGCAATCAGAACCACCAAGGTACTGGTGAAAACAGATGGTGTGCCCTGGTAGGATTGCTGGAACTCCCAGGTAGGAAACCAAGGAATATGTGTTCATCCAACCCAGAAGGCCGCCCTTTGGAGGGCCAGGTGGCAGGAAGATTTCCAGGCTCGTAGCGACTTGTATTATCAGAAGTCCTGGTAGCAACATTGGGCAGGTTTCCTGAGGCACACTAGTACAGAGGCTCCAGTGAACCTCTGGTTTTCTGGCCTGAGGTTCTCTCGAGGCAGAGTAAGGAGAATTCAGAAATCTACTCTGAAAAGAGCCAAGATTTATCTGGATCCCTAGGGCAGAAATCATGGTCCTCCAGGAATCACTTAGGACCTCATACCCCGAGACCTCAGAGCCTTGACGACCAGAAGTACATAGCACAGCCAGCCAGATTTCACCTCTGGAGGATGGTGAAGCTCAGGTGTGAGGTGTACAGCCCTCTGTTCACAGGAAAGGACACAGACTTTAGGGCAGCAGGCCTTGTTCTGCCAGTTTTACCCCAAACCCTTACACTTCAGGCAGGTTGCCTATGGGAAGGATAATCCCTCCAAGGTTCTGGTTTTTCCCCTCATTGTTTCGTATTAGGACTTGGTTCTCAGTTCTGAAAAGGCAGGGGGGGTAGTGGAGAAAGGGAGGGAGGGAAGAGATACATTCCACTTGCAGTAGAGGGACAGGAATATGTTTTGGGACCCAGATGACCTGGCATCCATCAGAACTGAATGCCCATAGAGATCTTCTACTTAAGTAGGTCTAGATTTCAAAGTATCTTCTGAAGCCCAGCTGGTACAGAGATTTTACATAACCAGATTTGTCCCATTGTCCTGATACATCAAGCCTTTGTCCTACAGTAGGAAAACCAGCTACTAAGTTAGAACCAGAGATACTGGTCATGGAGGAAGTGCTCTGGATGTGGTTGCTATCAGATTGCAGACACCCAGGACTCAGCACCTGTTAGTTTTGTTTACTTTGAGTGGGAAGTCACCCTCCCCCCACACATGCAGGTCACCAAGGTGCAGTTCACCTCAAGTTCAGTTTCATTAACATCTGTAGCTTCATACCACAGTCGTGTTTATTGTGCGTGTTAGCAGAATAGGAATTCTTAGATATGGAATATAGGAGAGCTTCCCACCTTCTCCCAAGGGAATCTCAATATGGAAGGGAGTCTAAGTCTGACTCAGTAGCCTGTATCACTACCTCTGGTCAGCCTCATTAGACAAGGATGAGGACCCATGGTAGGATCTGGCTGTATATAACGGACAGCCCTCCCAACTTCCACAGTTCACCAAGAGGAACTTAGGATGGACAAATGCAAACCCTGTAAGAGCTTCAAGCTCCATGTTCTCTACTTTGCCCCAAACTCCATTGCCAAACTCCAACACCACATGTGTCAGACACCACACATATCTTGAGACCTTCCCATAGGTTCTTGCCCTCTGATGGGGCTTCTTTCTTGCAGAACTAGTCCAGACCAGCAGATGCTACCCTTTGAGCAATCAACTGTTCACTTTGTAGTTCTTGCTGCCCCCCTTATTCCCAGCCCAGGGTCTGGGACTTGGTGAAATTTGAGCCAAGATTTGCTACCTTTTACCACTCGAGTTCAGTAAGGATTTCCCTTTATGAAGTCCTTATTAGCGACTAGGCTATCCTCAAAGCCCAGAACTGTAGAGGCAAAGGAACACTGCTCCTAGGAGTCTATAAAAGTCTTAGATCAGTTTTTTGAAAACCCACAAGACTAGACATAAGTCACGGGAAGGGGAGGAAAGCAGAAATCACAAAGCCTGAAGGTTTCAGGTGAACCCAAGCCTCTATGGGGGCTGGTTCAAGAGCAAAGCTTCTCAGTACAGTCTACTTCGCTCCTGTTTGGATTCCAGCTTGGGGCCTTCAGAGCCTCAGAAGGAGCAAAGTCAAGCTATGGTTCGCCCCCCAGAGCCTGACGGGATGGACTCCTGTCTTGAAAGCAACCATCATAGGTCTAGCAAGAAAACAGGAGAGACCTAATGGAGAACCAGGGGAAGCGGAGGAAGGAGAGAGAGTTGGGGAGAGAGAGGGATGCAAAACTTGAGAGACTATTGAATGCTGAAAATGAACTGAGAGTTGAAGGGGAAGGGGGAGGGGGGAAAAGAGGGAGTGGTGATGGTAGAGGGCACTTAAGGGGAAGAGCACTGGGTGTTGTATGGAAAACAATTTGACAATAAAATATTATGAAAAAAAAATAAAGCAACCATGATTCGCTAAAACCAAGCAACCATGATTCCCAAACCAAGTTCAAGGCAGAGGCTAGTGCCTTGCTGGCCTCAACAAAGCCACAGACCTACAAGCTCTAATCTAACATTTAAGGCTCTGGAATACCCTCTATTGGGATGCTTGGAGTATTCTTACTGACCTGGCAGAAGGCCTAATGTCCAAGTATTTTGAATGTTCTCTTGAAGACAGCCACAGAAACTGCTCTGAGACACTACAGACCTACTTTGTGTCCTTGAACTTACAGATTGAAGGTTTGTGGCAACCTTGCATGGAACAAGTGTCTGTGTCATTTTTCATACATTTACCCAGGCTCTGTAGCATCTTTTGGGAATTCACAAGATTTCAGACTTTTGTTTGATGTTGACCTGTGATCCATGGTCTTGGATGTTAGGATTTTAATGGTTTCAGGGCACCAGAAACCACGACCATAAGACCACAACATTGATGGTTGGGTTCTGACTGCTCCACCCACCTGCCACTCATGTCCCCTCTTCAGGCCTTCCTGGAGACCATATATTGACGTTAAAAACAGTTAGGAGTCTACAATGGTCTCCAGGTGAGGGATGGGACTCTTCCCACTTGAACACAAAGTCAAAAAATGGAGGAAGACACATTGAAAGGCGACAGGCCAAAAGCTAAGCCTTTTCTGCCAGGCAACCAAATTGTGAATGCAAAGGAAAGACTTCTTGAAGGAAACTAGGAGGGCTACCTCAGTGGACACAGGAAAAAGAAAGCCGGGCAACCTGACTGCAGATCTGGAGAGAGCTTCAGTGTTCGAAATAGAAGGTCAAGGTGAAGCTAGCCCTAATGTTTCCCCAAGCCAAAGTTTAATCCAGAGCAAGGCCCTAACTGTGAGGGCTGAGGGAAGTGGGGAGCTGGAGTTTGAAGCTGAGAGGTTGGTTCTTGAGGTTCGAGAAGCGAGCTCCATAACAAAAGTACAAGAGGATACATCAAGTTACCAGAAGATCTAGATAAGCTAAGATTTTCACTGTAGCAAAGACAGCCTTGTATTTGTAAGAGGTGGCCAGCTAGGACTTCTGTAGATTGAAGTTCGAAGCCAGGAATTCTGAGAACAGACAGATCTCTTGTTAGGGGCTAACACAGCTGGTGACTAAGAGGAAGCCAATGATCATGGACCATGCTGGAAATCCTAAGTCCCCTAGGAGTGATGCTAGGCCTACTCTGCCTGTGCTCTATCAACCCAACAACAAAGCCTGCCTGCTAACAACATGGTTCACGGGATATTGCAAGCTTACTGTGGAGACCTGCCACTCAGGAAAAAAAAAAAAAAAAGATTCCTTTCCATTTACTGCTCATCAGCCTAGCACCTGGGACCCAAGAGCTCAGATGGAGGCTGATAGGGAGATTAAGGTGTTCGTGTCTGCTCACACCATTTCCACTCTGCAGCCCACAAATCGTGGGTTAACTTTTGACATACAACTCTTATTACTAGGATATACATTTTATAAAGATCTAGCTGCCATAGACAGGGAGTCGTTGGATGGATCTGGGCAAAGTTGAAGACCTGGAAAGGAATCACTGTTCTAGATGCCATGAAGAACATCTGATTCATGGGAAGAGGTTGAACTGTAAGCACTAAGCAGCAGTTTGGAAAGAGTGGATCCGACCCTCATGGAGGACTTTGAGGGGCTCAGGACGGCAGTGGAGGAGGCCCCTGCAGATGTGGGGGAACAGGAGAATCCAGAGTGGAGCCTGAAGACGGGACTGAACTGCTGTCATCTCAGGATAAAACGGATGAGGAGGTGCCCGGGGAGGAGCAGAGCATGTCCTCTGGAGAGGGAAACTCCTCCTGGCAAGGAGAGGAGACTGTTGCACAGGATTTAGAATATACTGGAGCCCTAGATGGTAAGGTGGTGGCATGACTTGAAAGGACAGACCCCAGACTTGAGAAGTTCTGTGGGCAAATGCTGTCAGGCAACATTGCATATGACAGAAAAGTCACTCGTGAAAGGGTCAGTCAGTGTGGCACACATCGTGGTCTTATTTTAAAGACCTTGTCATGGACACGTCAGACCTTAGCAGCCACCACCTGTGTCAGCAGCCATCCGCATCAGGGCAGACCCTCCACCAACGGATGGACTCACTGAAAGCTCAAGTGATGGTTATTTTTTTAAAGCAATGCAGTATTTAATTCACGTATGTATTTTAAGACCAGGTTATTGCACTTCATGGACCACAGTATAGCACAAGTAGAACTTTCATATGGACTTGGAAGCCAAGATGTTCATTTCAGAGTTTTTACCATGGTGGCCTGGAAGGTCTCACAGGATATCTGGGGAAGGCCTGTGTACATCGACCGTTGATCTAGGATTACAAGCTTTACCACCCTGGAGATTAAGGAGTCTGTATGCCAGGCACCTAGAGCCTACGGTTCACCACAAGGGACACTGGTTCCTCACACGAGGGCATCTAAGTGGCCTGAGCACAAGCATCAGAGGACAGTGCACACTTCAGCAGAGTTAACACCCCAGTTGCACGCCACCACATGCACACTTCATGTACATTTGGTTGTGGCAGGAGTGGAGGGGTTGACCCAGAGAACGTGGAAGATCCAGGAAGACTAGAATAGACCCCATCTACTGCATATTTCTTAAGGCCACATTAACGTCTGACTACAAGGGCTCTTAGGCTCCACTTTGCTGAGGTCCTGACGTTGTTCCCTAATGGAGGATTGGACGTGGTCACCCATGCTCTCGCCTAAGCCTTGGGGGAAACAGAACCAGAATCTTACTATTTGGAAGGGATTGTTTTGACCCGCAAGATGCTAGAGGCGAAATTTTTGAGCAATGATGGATGGCAAAGGAATGGCAGCTTGGAGACAAAGCCAGGCTGTGACCAGGGTAGGAGGCTCTATGGAGCCTTCCTCCAAGCTCTTAGGAGGAACGTAGGATTTCTGCACTGTGTTTACAGGACAGAAGCTGGGCAACATGCTAGGTTATTTCTGAGCTATAGGCTTAGTTTGAGTACTCTGCACTCCCAAGATCCCAAGGAAGACTGACATCACCTGCACTTAATGAGCTGCAACTGGTGGCCGTTTGTGGCTGTGCCATGTTCTGCCTTGAGCAATCCAGTTAGCACCCCATTACTAGCCTGCTGCCTGTCCCTGGACCCACAGCAACATTGCCACTGGGGTCCCCTGACCCCAGGCATACTGCATGTTAGGGGGGAGATCTGTGGAAGCCTCAGCAGTTGTTTCCTATTCCTGTTGTACAAGTTCAGGCAGTAGGTTCAAGTCAAGAAAACTCAGGTTTACAGGAATAAGGAGGAGTCCCGCTACAATTAGGCTCACGTGGCTCACAGCATCGAGAAATAAAAGCCCATGAATTGTAAGGAACTGGGACCAGATTCCTTTCCTCAACTAGTTGTGTTGCTTGGAGAAAGCCCAAAGCAGACTCCTGCTTCTTCCAATGTAGGGAGAAAATGTTCAAGGGGTGAGGGAGGTGAGGAAGTCAGGCACGAATTAGGATCAGGGACCTTCCTTTTGGGGACGTGAATGCTGACCAGAGAAGGATTGGCAAGGAATATCGGGCCCACAGCCAGGTTAAGGAAAAAGCTTTGGTGCATTTTAGCGCTGGAGTCTTAGTGCAGGAATGATCTTTAGGCTTTACAGAAAAGCACACTCTTAGGTCTTCGCTAACAAGGTGGTAGCCAGACTCCACCTCAGTGGCCGGAGTTGGAGGGTCCATGCTGCATAAGTTAGGGAGATAGGATACGAACGTTTTGCTGGCCCCGTGTGGCCAGCTACAGCCAGTAGTTTGCTACTCCTTCCTGGACAACTCAGTCTGACTGGCTTATCAAAGAGATTTAAGAAGAGTTTTAGTCACCACCCAGAAAAGGGACAAACATCCTGAATCTCAGGCAATGCTTGTGGCAAGAGCCTTGCATATCGGTTCTGCTGGGCACCTTCTCCAGTGCCTGGTGGATCTAAGCACCTGAAGGGGGCAGGACTTTCGGACCGTCACGAATTCAGGTCCAAGAAGCAATCTCGACTTTCAAGACCACAGCAGGACTTAATAAAGCGACATCTAGAAGGTAGCGCTCAGAGCGGCCACTGCTATTGCTCTGGAAAGACGAATCAGAAGGTAGGAACACCTGCAGCTCACAGGTTAGGAATGCAGGTTCATCTACTTGCGGCCCCACATTGCTGGCTCTTTGTTTGGACCCAGCTAGTCATCAAGATCAGGGAGAATGGAGACGGATAGCCAGAGACAGCTGTTATGTAGACCCCAGGCTCGTTTTTTTTTTTCTTCACGGGGGCAGGGGGGGGAGAGCAAGAGTGCGAGCAAACACGAGCACAGGGGAGGGTCAGAAAGAGTAGGAGACACAGAATCTGAAGCAGCTCCAGGCTCTGAGCTAGCTGTCAGCACAGAGCCTGACATGGGGCTAAAACCTACAAACTGAAATCATAACCTGAGCTGAAGCCAGATGCTCAAGTGACTGAGCCACCCAGGTACCCCCAGCCTTCTCCACTTCTGATACAGAGGCATTGTGCAGCCCTGCCTATGGTTCGCCTATCAACACGGATTTTCACTGTAATGGGGGGGGGGCTGCTTTTGAAAGCCTACTTTAAAATTCCCCCTGAGGTTGGGCCAAGGGGGGGCCCAGCCATTTCCTTCTTGTCTTATTGGGTAGAAGAAAGAGTTTCACCTTAGCACGGAGTCACAAACGTGTTCCTTGTTTCTTCAGAGAGAGGGAGAAGGGGCTCAAAGCAAAGGAAGGCTTTTTATGAAAGAGGAGGCCTCAGATGTGCCAGTGGAGAGGCACTAAAACAGACTTTTGATGGCTGCAGCTGCCTTAGACTTTAGCATGATGAAAGGAAGAGAGGAAGAGCAGGCGGGAGGTCCTCAAGAGGAAGGAATCGAGAGAGAGAGAGAGCCGACCTTGCCAGCTTGAAAACAAATGCACGGCAACCCCACCACCCCAGGCCAGAGAGGTCCTAGCCGGGAGGCCAGGCCTGACCTGCCCCACCAAGCAGCCCCAGGCTTCAGCTGCCCAGGGAGGGACTAGCAGCTCACACCAGCCATGACCACCCTTCAGCCCAGGAGCCGGAGGGAGCGGCAACCTGCGTCTTTATAGGCCTGCTTTCTCCCCACCCCCTCAGTTAGCTGAAACTAGAGTCACCTGAGCCTCAGCCACTCACCTGCCTGGCCCTCGCCAGCCACCTACTGGGTTCTGGGGGCTGACGAGGGGCAGCTGGGCCTTGAGGGGGCAGAGATATGTGCCCTGCTATGCGGGGCAGAGATATGTGCCCTGCTACACAGGGCAGAGGGGAGAGGCTTGCAACAGCTCTTGGGGCTCAGCAGTATCCTATGATGACGTTGGGAGGTCGTCCCTGGCCTTGGGGACAGTCATGGTGGAGGAAGAACTTTCTGGGAAACCAGAGCGTTCCCATGGGGTGACCAACGCATCCCTATCCACCTGCAACTGAGTTTTAGCACTGAAAGTCTGAGTGTCCTTGGAGTCTCCCCCCACCCCGAGACTCCCCCCACCCCCCACCCCCATAGAGGAAGATACAGGGACATACCTGGGTCTGGCCTCCTGCAGTTGGCAGGGGTTGGGCTGCGAGCTGTAAGCAAACACTTTGTTGTATTTAAATGCCCTGAGTGTCTCTAAACCACTTAGATTTACACACCACCCTAGACCTAGTCCAACTCTGCCTAAAGATAGGAAGCATTTCCAATGAATCTCAATTCAAGTTGTTTCAAGTCGGGGCAGAAAGGCGAAGAGTTTTGTGAGATTCTTTGGATGTGCACCTCTGTGTCTCAGTTTTGACAAACACACCAATTGTGCCTGTCGAGATGCTGTTTTTTTAGAAGTTTGATTATCCCCTGTTTGAGGCATTACACATCAGTTTTTAGTGTTAGGCCTCCGTGATAGAGAACAGGTCATTTCATTTTTTTTATTAAAACATTGAAATTCTATTTTATTTTATTTTTTATAATAGTTTATTGTCAAATTAGTTTCCATATAACACCCAGTGCTTCTCCCCACAAGTGCCAATATCCTTAATGAATACAGAGGCAAAAATACTCAACAAGATACTAGCAAATCGAATTCAACACCATATAAAAAGTATTATACATTATGATCAAGTGGGACTTATTCCTGGGTTACAAGGCTGATTCAACATTTGCAAATCCATCAATGTGATACACCACATCAACAAAACAAAAGAAAAAAATCATATGATCCTATCGATAGATGCTGAAAAAGCATTTGACAAAATACAACATCCCTTCTTAATAAAAACTCTCGAGAAAGTTGGGATAGAAGGAACTCACTTAAACATCATAAAAGCCATTTACGAAAAGCTCACAGCCAATGTTATCCTCAATGGGGAAAACTGAGAGCTTTCCCCCTGAAATCAGGGACACGATAGGGATGTCCACTCTCACCAATGTTGTTTAACATAGTGTTGGAAGTCCTAGCATCAGCAATCAGACAACAAAAGGAAATAAAAGGCATCAGAATTGGCAAAGAAGGAGTCAAACTTTCCCTTTTTGCAGACGACATGATACTCTACATGGAAAACCCGATCGACTCCACCAGAAGCCTTCTAGAACTGATCAATGAATTCAGTAATGTTGCAAGATACAAAGTCAACGTACAGAAATCAGTTGCATTCTTATATACTAAAAATGAAGCAACAGAAAGAGAAAGCAAGAAACTGATCCCATTCACAATTGCACGAAAAACGATAAAATACCTAGGAATAAACCTAACCAAAGATGTAAAAGACCTGTATGCTGAAAACTATAAAAGACTTATGAAGGAAATTGAAGAAGACAC